>CABFVX010003779.1:18344-30415 GCA_902151425.1 Timema shepardi | reverse complement strand
CTCTGACAAGACATCTTGTGAATGTGGGGAATGCCAGGCCTCCACCGTGGTTCGGATCCCACGTTAAACTGTAGGTCCTCCATTTCATCTCGCAATCACCCTACCATTACACATTAGCGTAAGTGCGTATAACCCGAACGGTTAGTAAGACGCGGTGCTAATAATAATAATAATAATTTTCTTTATTTCGTACATATTTATCTAAATGATATTAACTTGACGCACCAAAACAGCCTAAGATGCAACCAATTTCGAAATATCCTAGAAGGCAACGTTGTTTTGGTTACAGTTCAAATATGTAACAGACAGAACGGGTAGTAGGACTGTGACAAAAGACATATATTTGTTTACATTTCTCTAAACAAGCCTTCCTAAAATGATTCCACTTTAGATTTCCATTAATTTGTTTTTGAGCGTATCGCTACAGATAGCATTAGCGTGAGTTGACCTCTTGACGAGATGTGTGAGCTCTGAGCATGCGCCGTGCGTGACTTGGCCATGCGCTCAGCACGTGGACCCCCGACTCTAGAGACAGCTGTTCCCTACATCGGCTGTTCGAAGCGCTTGGCAAACAACCCTGCCAGAGTTTATGTTCCACATATTTATCAGAGGATTCCGTCAACAAAATTCCTACTCTATTGCCAGAAATATCCAAGTAAGCCATTTCACGCTGAGCTTGAATTAAGGTCATTCGATAATTTAAAAAAATCGTATTGCACAATCTTTAACAAGTGTATAATTATAAGCGATAAACAGAGATTCAATGATATCAAATCAATAATCCACGAGATCTAAGGGGGTCAAACTTTATATTTTATGCTCCATGTTCTATTGTTAAATCAAAGAATGTACAAACAGCTCACCCACCTCGGTGGCGTAGTTGGCTATCGCGCTAGTCGTGTTGTGCTCGACTGCTGAGGACGGGGAGATCAAGGTTCGAATCTCGATCGGGTGAACTGAGGGGTGGTTTTTTTCCTAAATGGTTTTCCACTTCCCCTCCACGCAAATTCGGGTTCACTTCCTCTAATTCAACCATCCCAATTCCTAATATAAATTTAAAAATTTATTTTTTCATGAATTACAGGACACCCTCGAAAGATATTCAACAACTGTTGATATCATAATGTGAAGTTTATTTTTTCTACTAGAGCAATTTTTCATTTATTTTAGCTGAACCAATTGTTTGTTAGGAAAATTTCAAAAAAAATACACACCTTTTCCCGCGTCCCCTACACTCCCATTTGAAGGCCACGAGTTCCCCCCCCCCCCTGCAAAATCGGAACCGGACCATCGGATGGAATATTATCACCGCCTCACTCTCACTAGTCATCAAAGTGCCGACATTCGCGTGATGACAGAAGTCGGACCATGGATCGAAAGAAGTTATTCACGACCTAGTTCGACCGCTATCGTCTTTGGTGGAGGTGATTCCCGTCCCCTCCCCCCCGCGCATGTTGCAACCCATCTTCATAAAAATACAAATAAAGTTATTTAATATAGAAGTTGACTTGGACAAGCCATACGAAATGGTGGATATAAAACACGAGGATATAATGGGGGACGTGTTACGCCAACGAGTTTGACGGTGATGTTAGAAATAAGCGGTGTAACGTCAATCAAAAATAAACTGTTCCATCGGCAGTTTACAGGACACGTGACACATTCGAATATGAGGGACACAGAGAGCTGTGTCGAAGCATCAAAGTAATCTCTGTTAGCACCTTTTCTTACTACCCGTTCTGGTTACACTCCTATGAAACAGTTACGCTAATGTTTTTAAGTATTACAAAGATTTATATGAAATGTAATCGCATTTGCGTGAAGGGAAAGTGTGGAAAAAAAAAAGACTTTTTTGGAAATACCACCCGACCGAGAAACGAACCTTGATCTCTCAAGTCGTCGGAAGCCTAGTCTACTGAGAGAGAATCGCCTTAGACCACGCCTAAATTAAATTGGGTACAGTTGCCCCATGACTTCTTTGGTGCTGACTGACAGCTCGTTGCTGACAGTTGAAAGCTTTATAAAAGTTACCAGACCAAATTATGTATCCCTACGCCGAACCAGATGATCTGCAAAAACATGTGTTTAGCAGCTGTCACTTTTGACAGGCAAAATTTAGGTATATACCTAAAGTTGACTGTCAGAAGTCAGCTTTGAGCTGTCTGTCAGCACCAAAGAAGCCGTGGGACTACTGTGGCTCAACTGATAGATGGCCTCTCTGAGACAGATGGTTGCTCGCTCCAAGAGACAGTCGGAAACCTTAGAGATGACAAACATGAGATCAGCGATACTATTTGTCTCCCACAAGAGCTCAGAGGTCATCGCAAGCGTCACAGGTCAAGTGAGTGATACAGGACGACAAACAACCAAGCGTTTAGAAAACAATTATAATAGGATCATTTGAGAAACTACTCGGAGTAAACATTCGATAAACAGACAGGAGAAGGGGAAATGGAATAGGAACGAATAAACATTTTGACAAGATGGTATCATTATCATTATAAATATTAATATGACTACAATTTGTCTTACGTGTCACAGTGTAATCATGGTATTTAACAGTGACTTTATACACACAAGGTCATGTGAATACGTTACTTATTAACTAAATGAACCTAGAACAGCAACGCTTAAGATGGGTATGTTGGGAACGAGAGATATAAACATGCAAAAAAAATAGCGTATAATCAATAATAATATTTACTACCCGTTACGGGTGACCTGGTGGTCTAGGGGGTAAGGTGTCAGACTTCTATGCTGGCGGCCGGGGTTCGATCCTCGGTCCCGGCACAGATTTATCTGATTACCAAACCCTTCCTTCACCTCTGACAAGACATCTTGTGAATGTGGGGAATGCCAGGCCTCCACCGTGGTTCGGATCCCACGTTAAACTGTAGGTCCTTCATTTCATCTCACAATCACCCTACCATTACACATTAGCGTAAGTGTGTATAACCCGAACGGGTAGTAAGACGCGGTGCTAATAATAATACTACTACCCGTTCGGGTTTTACGCTTTGAGTGTTTATTACTCTAATGGTTTGGGAGTTGGGAAGGTTGAATTAGAGGAAGTGAACCCGCATTTGCGTGGAGGGAGAGTGGAAAACCATTTAGGAAAAACCACCCCCAGTTGACCCGACCGAGGTTCTAACCTCGATCTCCCCGCCCTCAGCAGTCGAGCTCAACACGACAAGCGCGTTAGCCAACTAGGCCACCGAGGCGGGTGTCATATAATCACTATACTATAAAGTCACATGGCTGATCCACTCACTCATTCACTGACAATGTTTTACCCTCTTCAAGATGGACTAGAATCTTGAAATTTCGCAAACTTGTAGCTTCTAGCCTGTAACCGACGGGAAAACGCCACAAAAAGTTAAGAATTTTAATTTTTTTTACCCCAAAAAAAAATTCAAAATGGCGGAACAACTTTAAAGTCGGTGCGAACCTTTCTTTGGAGGCATCTCGTGGCTAAACGGTCAAACCTATCGAGAAACGGATTGAACCAGAGCCAGATTTTTTTTTATTTTAGGTATATTTCGCACATTTTACACACATTTTTAAATTTTCTGACACATATATGGGACAACTAGAATCATAAAATTGTAAAACTAAATCTACGTTCAAAACAACGCTGGAATTACATTAGTTTACACTCACTAGGGGGTTTGGGGGCGGAACCCACAACGAGCAAAGCGAGTTGTATATAATAGCATATAAAATATATAATATATGCTAGGGTTTTTGGCATTTTTAGACCAAAACATTTATTTGGTCTAAATAAATTGAATATTGCTCCTTTAAAAATATAGAGCATAATTTTACTCACATGGTGATATCAACAGTTGTTGAATATCTGTCGACAGGGTGTCCTGGAATTTAATGACAACTTTTTCTCTTCAACTAAAAAGTTTCTCATCTAATGCTGCTATACTCATGACAAGATATTCACCAACTGGTAATATGACCAAGTGAAGAAAATTAAACTGTTTCTACAGGAGAAATATTTTATTTTGGCCCAAAAAAAATAATGTAAAAACCGTGAAAAAAAACCCACTGGGCTTTGTGTTCTCTACTTCCCCACGTTAACATTAAATAATCAACACAAGCACTAGGAATTGTACTATTTGAGAGGAAATATTTGGTCAAGTCCCCCCTCCCCTTTTAGGTCGGGTGCAAAATTTCTAATAAACACAAAAAGCTGTTCTATGTATTTATAGAAATCTGACTGTCCTTATAAAACCTCTCAAACCGTTCTCCGGTTAACTAATCACATTTGGGTGTGAGGGCACGGATAAAGCGTTCTAGGATGCGGGTCTCATGAAATGACATGTGTGTGCGTATGTGTGTGGAGTACCTGCATTTCCGGTATAGATAGAGAACTTCCAAGAACGCCGGACACTTAAGGTCAGCAGTTGAATAGTTGCGATTTCCGAGGACATGCAGAGCAAATGGAAGAGAAATACAGTCGTCATATAATAATTGTTACCATTAATTACCTCAAACATTTTTTTTAAATTCTACTATAAATAATAACCCACCTCAATGGCGTAGTTGGCTAACGCGCTTGTCGTGTTGAGCTCGACTGCTGAGGACGGGGCGATCGAGGTTCGAATCTCGGTCGGGTGAACTGGGGGTGGTTTTTCCTAAATGGTTTTCCACTCTCCCCCCCACGCAAATGCGGGTTCACTTCCTCTAATTCAACCTTCCCGATTCCTAATCCATTAGCGTAATTAGTACTTAAAGCGTATAACCCGAACGGGTAGTAAGATGCGGTGCTAAATATTATTATTATTATTACTATAAATAATTGTTCTGAAAGAAATATTTATTTGGTATCGCGTCTTACTACCCGTTCAGGCTATACGCTTAAGTAATAGTTACGCCAATGGATTAGGAATTGGGACCGTTGAATTTAAAGGAAGTTAACCTCAGTTTGCGTGGAGGGAGAGTGGAAAACCATTCTGGAACACGCCTTCCCCTCCATTCCACCCAACTGAGATTTGAACCTCGATCTCCTCGTCCTCGCCAGTCTAGCTCAACATGAGCTCAGATGCGTTAGATAACTACGTCACCGAGACGAGTTGTGGAAAAAAAAATCTTATTAAAATAATAATGACCCGCTTCGGTGGACGAATGGTCCAAGGAGTCACTCTCACAATAGACTCGACTCCCGAGGACGGGGATAAAAGGGTTTCAATCCCGGTAAGGTGTACCGAGAGTGGTTTAAATGGTTTTCCACTCTCTCTCCACACGAATGCGAGCGCACTTTAAATTCAACCTTTCACATACCTAACACATTAGTGTAATTATTTAATTTAAGGGTAACCCGCAAAGAATGGTGATACGCGTTGATGAAAAAAAATTCTTTGAAATAGGAAATAACCTAAAAATGTGAGTATATTTAAAACTATATCAATTATACCACGAGTGATCCTTTTGTTTATATAATGCAGCCATCTTTTGGAGGAAAGAAAACAAGAACACTTATTGGGGGATTGGTTGGTGGATGATGGTGGTGGCGGGATTCGCAATTCCAAGTCGTAATTACAGCTTTTAAATAATTTTGCAAAGATTTTTTTCCACCCGGCGTTTGAATCGTGAAAGTACACGCCCCCGTTCGACCTCAAAGGTGAAGGTAAACAATTGAAGAAGTCCTGTTATGAAATAGTATAATTAGCATAAGTAAAGTGGAAAAGAATAAACCTGTTCGGGTAATTCCCAGTATTCCAAACCCGAATCTAACAACAACAAAAAAGAATAATAATACAACTTCAATAAAACAGATTATAAAATCCACAAAGAGCAAAGGTATAAGATTTAAAAAATTCTGACGTCAAAGAAAGAAACATTTCTGATGTATCTCCTTGGTATATCTCGAAATAGATTTTATTTTTTCAGGCCCAACATATATTAAATCAGCTTGTTTCAAATGTGAACAGAGTAATGTATTCATTTTTGACGTGGCTTATAAAATAAATTAGAATAAAAAGAAGTGAATTATGCTGGATATAAAATCAGAACCAGGAGCTTGATTCTCGAATCATTAATCTCAAGACTTAGCAAACCTGTGTTAGTAGAATTATTATTATTAGCACCGCGTCTTACTACCCGTTCGGGTTATACGCGCTTACGCTAATGTGTAATGGTAGGATGATTGTGAGATGAAATGGAGGAC
Organism: Timema shepardi; assembly: GCA_902151425.1. NCBI lineage: Eukaryota > Metazoa > Arthropoda > Insecta > Phasmatodea > Timematidae > Timema > Timema shepardi. Next base: position 24,237 of record CABFVX010003779.1, on the reverse strand, counting down.
CTACAGTTTAACGTGGAATCCGAACCACGGTGGAGGCCTGGCATTCCCCACATTCACAAGATGTCTTGTCAGAGGTGGAAGAAGGGTGCGGTAGTCAGATAAATCTTTGCCGTGACCGAGGATTGAACCCCGGCCGCCAGCACAGAAGTCTGACACCTTACCCCCTAGACCACCAGGTCACCCTGTGTTAGAAGATTTTCAATTTCGAATCTATTCCGAAACGTTTTGATTACTAACTCGAATCGGATCCGAATAGACATATAAAATTAAAATGGTTCGAATCAAATCCAAATCGAATATTTAATATTGGAAATATTTCGAATCTAACACTATTAAATTTTAATCGAGTGTTATACTAAATTATATAAGTTTGCCTATATATGAGTTCAATAAAAAATATTTTTTAATTGAGTTCAATAAATATATTTTTTTAAATTGAGTTCAATAAAAAAATAAGGTCAATAAACCTGTTTCAAATAATGACTAGATTTTAAATATTAAAAATGTAGAGAGCTTTTATGTTCAAGTGAGATAACAAATTTATGCTACCGACTTTAAAAAGTTAAATTATTCAAATGTTTGTCTTAAAGATTCAAATTTCGAATTACAAATATCACCGAATCAGATTACCGGATCTATTTGGATTTGAAATATTAATTGAAATTTAGAAGCCTTGCACGGGTTTATAGAATTAGCGATATTCAAGAAAAAACCTTTGGGTAATTTCACGTTACTTTCCAAGATCCGTCTACGAGTTCAAGGATTGGGCCTCAAACCAAAATCAACCTCGTTTCATAGCCAATGAGGAAGGGCGAATCAATTGACGTCAAGAAAAGAACTTTTGAGAGTAACATAACACCCATAGAAACAGGTTTAGTATACATGTTAAGATATATCGGCGAAGATAATCGTATGATGAAACGAGAAAAGTTCAAAGCTAACGATCGCAGGTGGTTGGAACAAGGTGAAGGCGGTCTATAATGACGTCATAGCTGACCACTTTACATTCACTCTTGTCTGATCTAGAGACGGAGTGATCCCTCGACTTCCCCTTTCCCTTCACATTAACCAATTGCCTTTTTTTTTACTTTCTATTGTAAAGAAATTATTGTAATACTGAACATTTTCCAGCTCGATATTATTATAATTATTCTTATTATTAGCACCTCGTCTTACTACCCGTTCGGGTTATACGCACTTACGCTAATGTGTAATGGTAGGGTGATTGTGAGATGAAATGGAGGACCTACAGTTTAACGTGGAATCCGAACCACGGTGGAGGCCTGGCATTCCCCACATTCACAAGATGTCTTGTCAGAGGTGAAGGAAGGGTTTGGTACTCAGATAAATCTATGCCGGTACCGAGGATTGAAGCCCGGCCACCAGCACAGAAGTCTGATACCTTACCCCCCTAGACCGCCAGGTCACCAGCTCGATATTATTAACATGTTTTATGTACCCTCAAACCCCAAAAAAGTGTTATTTTTTATTATTTGGTCCCGTTCTGTCCGTCCGTCCGTCTACCTTTACCTACACCCATCTGTACTGGAAATTTTGTTTTAATTAGATATTTAAACGTTATACAGGTATTTAATCTCTTTTATTTTAATTCTAGCCCTAATATTGGTAAACTAACGATTGGTTTTAGAAAAACCGAAGTGTTTCAAACATATTCTCAAATGATTTTGTTCAAAATGGATTTTGAACAAAGTTATGATTCTTTTTTTTCGCAATTCATCTGAGAATCAATTTACGTAAAAAATATATATATATATTTCTATTTATGCAAATAAATAATTTAAGGGCAGTACAAATGGCTGATTTTTGGAAACTTATTATATTTTTATCGTTCTCTCTCTCTCTCTCTCTCTCACACACACACACACACACACACACACACACTTGTTTAAAGTTGTAAGCGAAGGGAGTAATAGTTCAGTCCGTTCACGGTAGGAGTTGTTTTCTGAAAGGCCTTTTTCCCTATCTACAAGAAATCTATTATATAGTAGAATATTGGTAGGAAAAAAGACCTTTCAGAGAGTAATTCCTACCATGAATGGAGTATAGTTATGATCCACAAGTATAACCTACGATTGTGTTTGCCCTTTCAGAGAAAAACTTACTTTAAGGTAGTTTTTATTAAACTGTTTAATATTATTTTTCGAGATAAGATAAAGAAAGTTTGTCAGATTGTGTCGTACCATATTTTTTTAATATGAATTTACTGACCGGGAACAGAACCGGTGTCTTTTTCGGTGTCGTTAGCTTTCTCTCCTTTTTTTTTATCCTCCGCCATCGTTGGGAAGGCGAGAGTTACATGACGCTTGTTCGGCCATACGCGACGACACGCGACTTTCATCACCGCCGGACCCGCTTCGGTGGCCGTATGGTCTGAGACGCTTCTCTTGCAAAAGCCTAGACTTCCAAAGACTGGGAGATCGGGGTTCGATGCTGGTCTGGTGTCCCAAGTGTTTTCTCCTAAATGGTTTTCCATTCTCCCTCCTTGCGAATGCGGAGTACACTTCCTCTAAATTCAACATAACTATTGATAGATATTATCAATACTTATATAAATAATAATATCGTAAAACGTTATCAATGTTGACTGAATAAAAATATATGTTTGTATTTTCTGAGAGGTCCTCTACAAGAAACCTACTAAACACAGCTGTAGTTCACAAACCCCCACCAGGTAGCGTTAGTTGAGTCAAGTCCCGAGTGCGACTGACCTCAACAAGATGTTACCTGTCGGTAGATCAAAGGGAGGGAACCAATCTCCACGATGTGGGAACTTTTCCCACTTTGTGACCGAGTGGTGAGGGAGGCCGACTACCGGCAGAGTTGACCTTGGTCCTGTGGAACCCGGTCCATTATTTAAACTGCTCGGTCTAGGGGGGTAAGATGTCGGACTTCTGTGCTGGTGGCCGGGGTTCAATCCTCGGTCCCGGCACAGATTTATCTGATTGCCAAACCCTTCCTTCAACTCTGACAAGACATCTTGTGAATGTGGGGAATGCCCAGGCCTCCACCGTGGTTCGGATCCCACGTTAAACTGTAGGTCCTTCATTTAATCTCACAATCACCCTACCATTACACATTAGCGTAAGTGTGTATAGCCCGAACGGGTAGTAAGACGTGGTGCTAATAATAATAATAATAATAATAATAATAATTTAAACTGCAATAGAGAGAGAACCCCCTCGTTTTCTATCACCGCGTCTTGGGGAGGGGGGGCCTACTACCCGTACTAACTACAATCATGTGTTAGTGATGAGGAAGGTTGAATTTAAAGTGTACCCTAATTTTCATGGTGGGAGAGAGAGGAGGAAACTTAAGGGGAAATAAACCTCAGTTCATTCGAACGAGATTCAAACCCGCATCTCCGTCATTGGCAGTCCAATCTATTGCGGGAATGGCGCCTTAAACCATGCTACCACTGAAGTGGTTGTGTAGATAAGTAATATAAAATATGTTGCTTTAATTCATTGTAAACGACAGAGTAAGGGCAGTGTGTTTATTCTGTGTTTAGTAATATGAACGTCTCCGGGGTCTAATGGTCAGTGATCCTGGTTAATTGTCCAGAGGTCCCTGGTTCGATCCCCAGCGCGTACAGGGTATAACCCGGCCTCGCGAGGACAAATCAGGAAGTACTTGAATGGAAATATAATGGCCCCATTCTAGAAAACTGAGATTAAAGCTCGTAGAGCTCAGTGTGCTGACAAAAGGACACCCTCTATCCACATAAGTTGGCACTATATTCACCAACAGATGGTGGCTACTGTTGATAATGATTATACTTACTTCAGTTAACGCATGGTCCAGGGTATCACTTTCGCGATAGACAGACTAGACTGCTGATGAGGTTGAGGTTCAAATCTTGGTCGAGTATATTCAGGGTGGCTTTCTCTAAATGGTTTTACATAACTCACTCGGCGTCAATGCGGGTACACTTCCTATAAATATAACCTTCCTAATCCCTAAAACCATTAGAGTAATTAATATGTAAGCGTAAAATCCGAACAGGTAATAAGACGCGGTGCTAAAAAAAAGTAATGATTATATAAATAACACATAATTAAATCGATTAAATCAGAAACGTTGAAAGAGCACTTAATAACAGGGGACATAAAGTGAATGGTAAAATTAATACCATCCGTGCAAAAGTTTTTAATCTCGCGATTTTAATTAACCTACATTAAAACTTACCTTCCAATTTATTTTCCTCTATAAAGTATCAATTGACATTCGTTGACGGTTTTGCATAATTAAAACTGGCCCTGGGTGTGCAGGGAACGCGAGAAAATTTTTAGTTTTTTTGACTGTAATAATGGTAAAACTTTTTTTTTTGTTTGAACCTAATAAATCAAATATCGCTTCTATGCAAACATAGTTAAATTTTCTACACTTTACTTCACAACATTTATTGAATACCTGTCAAGAGAGTTCTGGAATTTACTTTTTTTTTGTTTATCATTATTTTAAAAAGTTTATCATTTTAAAAAGTTTATCATTTAACGCCACTATTCTCACGACAAATATTCGAACAACTTTTTATATCATCTTGTGAATAAAATTAAATTATATGTCTACTGGTGCAATATTTGATTTATTGCGGCCAAAAAATTGTTGCAATAAAAAACTGCCAATAATAATATTTAGCACCGCGTCTTACTACCCGTTCGGGCTATATGCTTTAAGTATTAATTACTCTAATGGATTAGGAATTGGGAAGGTTGTATTAGAGGAAGTGAACCCGCATTTTCGTGGAGGGATAGTGGAAAACAATTTAGGACAAACCGCCCCCAGTTCACCCGACCGAGATTCGAACCTCGATCTCCCCGTCCTCCGCAGTCGAGCTTCAACACGACAAGCGCGTTAGCCAACTACGCCACCGAGGCGGGTAACTGCCAAAACACTGCCCTTAATTTGCGTTCTCACTACACTCCCAGCTGAATTCCATTCAGGATGCGAAATTAAGAAACGTTATGAAATTACAGCGAATTTAAACATAAGAAGAGCTTTCCAATCTGAACATGAACTCGATTCGCTTCAAATTACAGTAAATTAGAAGAAGCAACCAATTTCTTCTTACTACTCTGGACAGAAAAAGTTCCATAGCCCGGTAAAGCGCTTCATCTCTCGAAACTATGAAAGGCGAAGGGGGGGTGACAGGATATATCCATAGCGTTCCAGTACCAAATGGTAAATGGGACATAAGCGGCGCCACTTGGCTAATAAGGGACTTCTGCTGCTCAAGCTGAATATATGTAGTTCTAAATTACCTTAAATACTAAATTAACCCTTCGACACCCGATATTTGTCCATCAGTGCTGCCATCGTAGCTACTTGAGCTCTACCGTTATCCCTGTCACTTCCATCTTGAAAAGAAATTAAAATTTGTTTCTATTTCTTATTCTATCGGATCGTCATTTTTTCAGCGATCGGCTTCTTTCTTAACGTATAGTCTGTTGCAAATCCTTCTCACTGATACTCTTTGATTGCTGCTTCTGTTAAATGTATTTCTAAAGTGTTCTGAGCAACAATTTTAGCCAACTCTTTGATTTCGGCATATTCCAAATCAATTATACAGCGCTAAGTTTACAATATTATGGAGGTAGCACTGTGCTCATTTTGGAATGAATTATCTTTGGGAAATTTGGAAGATTATTATTATTAGCACCACGTCTTACTACACGTTCGGGTTATACGCACTTACGCTTATGTGTAATGGTAGGGTGATTGTGAGATGAAATGGAGGACCTACAGTTTAACGTGGAATCCGAACCACGGTGGAGGCCTGGCATTCCCCACACTCACAAGATGTCTTGTCAGAGGTGAAGGAAGGGTTTGGTAATCAGATAAATCTGTGCCGGGACCGAGGATTGAACCCCGG
>CABFVX010003779.1:0-17390 GCA_902151425.1 Timema shepardi | reverse complement strand
TATTCTTTTTTAACTTTAAAAAACCTCTGTACAAGTCAACAACGTCGAGAACAATTTTTTTCGTGTTGCTGGGTTTGTGTTTTTTATTTTCCCTGTCGTTTAAAGTTTTGTTTGTGTCCCACTTGACATATTTCTTCTCTTTCGAGTTTTACAAATAGTACGCCCTGATTTTCCTGTGAATGTTCTGTGACCCTTCCCACAGGGTGTTTATAATGTCCCGATAGTTTCTCTACTAAAAAAAAATCGACTACAATTGCAGTAACGTCACGTCCTTGACTGAATAGTTGGCTTATCACGCTTATTTGAAGCCATTTTAAAAAACCTCTCAAGTACCTTGTACTTAGAGTTGTTTAGATATTCGTAATGCTTGTCAAAAGAGGGAAAAACACACTAAATTACTGAAAGTGCTAATTTAGTGAACTTACGCTTCCCCCCTCCCCGGTAAGCTGACCAGATTGTACATGCCTGGACGTCGAGATAACGAATGATGACGTATATCATTCCCGCCCCATTAGTAGTTGACATTCTTTCCTTATGGAATGTTTACTGTGTTGAGTAGTAATGGAGTTTAGTTTTTATACTACTATTATTGGAACTATCTAATATGTCAGTATTGGATTTCAGTGATTTATATAGCCACCGACTTAAATTACACAAGAAGTAACTTTATTTGAGTGTTACAAAAGTTACCGAAACCATTTTCATATATTCCTACGTTTAGCCTTGTGCTCATATGTAATAACAATACATATAAAATAGTACAAATAGTAGGCCTATAATAAAATGTGTTATCAAGGTTGATCAAACTTTTTTTTTTGTACCTGTATCGTCGGTGACCTGGCGGTCTAGGGGTAAGGTGTCAGACTTCTGTGCTGGCGGCCGGGGTTCAATCCTCGGTCGTGGCAAAGATTTATCTTCTCACAATCACCCTACCATTGTACATTAGCGTAAGTGCGTATAACCCGAACGGGTAGTAAGACGTGGTGCTAATAATAATAATAATGTACGTGTATCGATGGCCACATGGTCTAAGGCGTTACTATCAGACTAGGCTGCCGTAGACCGCAAGATTCGGAGTTCAAATCCCGATCGGGTGTTCTGAGGGGTTATTTTTCTTCAGAGGTTTTCTACTCTTGCCTCACGGAAACGTTAGAACACTTCCTTCTAAATTCAAACTTCCTTAACTCTTAACTCACCAGTGTGAGAATGAATAACGTATTACCCGAACAGGTAGTAAGATGTGGTGTTACATGTCTTTGTATTTTTTAGAATATCTCAACGGTCCAATTTTTTCAATTATTTTTAATTCAAACACATAATAGATTTGAGACAAAGATTGAAAACGTGATTTTATTATTATTATTATTGGTATTTTATAGTTATTGAAAACATGTGATTTAATTATATTATTATTATTGTTGGTAATTTATAGTTATTGAAAACATGTATCAAACGTGACACCTGCAGATAACATGACTTGACGTATTAATATATTAAAGTTGACCTAGCAACTCTTATAGCTGTGAAATAAAGCCTTACCTCTTACAATTTTACTGTACCAAAATTCTAGTAGGTTTAGAAAGAAAGAAAAAAAGGATAAATTTTAAGAAGTGAACCCATTTTTTCAGCTATAAAAAGGATTTGTAAGAAAAAGTGTTTAAAAAAACCACCATAAAGAGCCTGTATCGTCGCTCCTAGTCAACCTCGGCAAACTATCTTACTTTCTCATCCGGTCTTAAACACGTGGGCATTTAACTTTAAATCACATTATTATTATTAGCACCGCGTCTTACTACCCGTTCGGGTTATACGCACTTACGCTAATATGTAATGGTAGGGTGATTGTGAGATTGGTGATTGTGAGATGAAATGGAGGACCTACAGTTTAACGTGGAATCCGAACCACGGTGGAGGTCTGGCATTCCAAACATTCACAAGATGTCTTGTCAGAGGTGAAGGAAGGGTTTGGTAATCAGATGGCAATTATTTAATAGATCCTTTATTTCTTATCTTTGTTGCAAGGGAATTCCGGTGGATATTTCAATTGATAAAAAAATATTATAATATTGCGTTTTAACATCAATGATTGAGCCGATATTAGTGAGCGCGAGGCCTGGTCTGGATTCCCAGTGAAGAGATGTCGGGTCTATTGATATGGATCTGTAAGTGGATAGACACAGTTCCTTTAAACCCTACCTCCTTCGTTTGTACCCATATTATTGCAAATATGTGGATAGCCCGGACGGGTAGTAAGACGCGGTGCTAAAATAATAATTATTTACGTATTACCCCTTTCAAGGGTCACACGGGTAGACCGGTGCTCGAATCCCAGTCGTAGGTACCGAGTGTAACTTTTCCTAGATGGTTCCCCACTCTATCTCCACGCGAATGAGACTACATTTCTTTAAAATTCAACGTTCCCCACACCTAGAACATTAACGTTACTAGTAAAACAAACCGAACCTGCAGTAAAACGCATTACTAAGAGGAAAAAAAATCTTCCGTTTCTTAAATGATTATTATTATTTAGCACCGCGTCTTACTACCATTCAGGTTATACGCTTTAAGTACTAATTACGCTAATGGATTAGGAATTGGGAAGGTTTTTAGTTAGAGGAAGTGAACCCGCATTTGCGTGGAGGAAGAGTGGAAAACCTATTTAGGAAAAACCACCCCCCAGTTCACCCGACCGAGATTCGAACCTCGATCTCTCCCCGTCCTCAGCAGTCGAGCTCAACACGACTAGCGCGTTAGCCAACTACGCCAACGAGGCGGGTCCGTTTCTTAAAAATAAATAAGATTTATCACATAACAATATTTAAAGACAACTCGACTAAACTATTACATGAAAAGGTTAGAATGTGTGTCATTAAGAAAGTTATAAACCGTATCAGCAAAATCGATGACCGAGCTGACTTGGTGTTAGCATCGTCAAGTATGTGCGATTCACCATATTTGATTGGATGTGGATAAATAGATACCATACCTGTAAAACATTTTTAAGGGTCTTCAAGCAATTATAGTTTTTTTAACATCTTTGATTATTGTTGTAAAACCCGAGAGGGTCCTACTATATTTAAAATATTTTAAGCCATCAGTAGGATTTTTTTCCCGAGATTTGTCAAGTTTATGTTTTATTTATAACTATTAAATATCACTAATATGATAACATTAATACAGGCAGATAAAAAAAATATTGTAATGCACCACAATTTTTTTTTTCAATATAAAAGGACAATATCTGGTTTACCAAAATGCCACAATCGCGGTACGAGCTCCCGTCTTCAGTGTGAATATTCTAGCATACAATATTTCGAAAACTGAGCCAATAACCTAAAACGGACATAGCTACACCCTGATTTTCGTTGGAAGAACAGTAGAGAAAATTCAAACATATTTTATTGTGGTCAACATTGATAAAATTTTACCATATTATTAGTGTTATTTTATGGGTATTGGTAATATCTATCAAAAGTAACAGCTGCAGATCACATGGACTGTCGTATGAATCTATTAAAATTGTTTTGGTAACTTTAGTAACTAACTTCTACTGTTCCTCCTACGAAAATCATACTATATGTAAAAAAAAAACTTACAAACTGGCTTAAATTAAGACTAAATAAAATATAAAACGTTTCGATACCGGAAAAATATATTAACCGGGTGATTTTATGTACAATACCGAAAAAATAAATATTGTAAGATTAGACTCCCTTGGGGTCAAACCCGGAAACCCTAACAGGGGTTCCAGCCTGTGGCTGGGTCAATTCAGTAGAATGCCTCCATTCTTCTCCTCCTATCTCTTTCCCCGACTTTTCAAGGTCCTTTTGAGCATATTTACTTTTTTTCCAGACCACTATATACAAATTATCATATTAATATCATAGCTCTGATTACCAAACCCTTCCTTCACCTCTGACAAGACATCTTGTGAATGTGGGGAATGCCAGGCCTCCACCGTGGTTCGGATTCCACGTTATACTGTAGGTCCTTCATTTCATCTCACAATCACCCTACCATTACACATTAGCGTAAGTGCGTATAACCCGAACGGGTAGTAAGACGCGGTGCTAATATTAATGATAATAATATCATAGCATAATATATTTTTCCAGACACACACATATACACACACACACACATTCTCAAATTATCACATTATAAGGGGTTCCGAATTAATTTCCGCCTAAGGCAATGGACTATTGGGTAGTTCAAAATAGATTTCAGCGAGTTCATACTGAGCCATTAAAAGATTGCCTAACGTCAGAACAGTTTCTTATGGTTGCGAGACAATAATTCTTAGTTCCTTCCAGCTATAGCTTAATCGAATTCTCGCTCATGCGCATAGCTATGACTCAACTTTGGCTGAGGACATAATAATGGGCCCACATTAGATAGTGGAGAGACTTCACAAAAATCGCATGTTAACCTTTTAAAAATTGTATATTTAATAAAGTCTGCCTGACACGATTAGCTTTGTTAAAAGAGAAACGTCGTTTGTATTAATTGAAATATAAATATTTAGAATATTATATAAATCAAAGGTAGTGTTTTTTTAAACAAAATGACCCGCCTCGGTGGCGTAGTTGGCTAACGCGCTTGTCGTGTTGAGCTCAACCGCTGAGGACGGGGAGATCCGAGGTTCGAATCTTGGTCGGGTGAACTGAGGGTGGTTTTTCCTAAATGGTTTTCCACTCTCCCTCCAGGCAAATGCGGGTTCACTTCCTCTATATCAACCATCCAAATTCCTAGTCCGATATAGTAATTAGTACTTAAAGCGTATAACCCGAACGGGTAAGACGCGGTGCTAAATATTATTATTTAAACAAAATGAAAAAGTTTAGAAAAAAATTATTAAACTCAAAGACTTTTCCTCGGACAAGCAAATTTCTTATTTTCCGGGTTGCTTGACCAACTGCCTAAGTAAACCCCACGTAATGATTCGTCTAAAGTGACTCAAAGTTGTTATATGTAATAAATAAATTTAAAAAAGTTTACACCTAGATACGTGACCTTTCAAATGAAATGGTAATCAGCTCTTTATCAACTTGAACAAAGCCAAGCTTTCACCTGGCCCCCCTGTTGGTCGATATATTCACCTTTGTTTGCTCGATAATACGGGCACCCACCGCCAGGGTCGTTATAGTTTCCCCACTTCTGAACCTGAAGCAGGAAGTTAGGATCAATTGGGTGGAAAATGGGTTTTACCCTTCAAGGGTGTATAGTGAGCCTTGCTGTGTGTTTTTTTTTAACATTTATTATGTTTGTTAATCAATATATAATCTATGGTTCCCCAACAAAGTGGTGTTTGAAAATAAATACTACTTTTCTTCTTTGACTTTTCTTTGCTATATAAACAATATTAAAGATTATTTTTAAAGCAAATAAAATGTAATTTCCCTGATAGTGTTTTTCAAAACAAAATTTTGTTTACAAAATAAACACAAATGGTTCCCTGATATAAATAAATTGATAAACGATTGTTTTTTTCTAAGCATTGCGTCTTACTACCCGTTCGTGTTGTGCGCCAATTTACTAATTACGTTAGAGGTTTTAGGGATTAGGAAGATTATATTTAGAGGAAGTGTAATCTCATTTTCATGGAAGGAAAGTGGTAAAAATACCCCCAGTACATCCGATCAAGATTCGAACCCCAATCTCCCCGTCATCGTCAGTCTACTCTAGTCCCAGAGTAGCGCATTAGACCATGCGACCACCGAAGTGGGTGATAAGAACAATTCAATACTCACTTGTAAAATCAGGCTTCTAGCGTTTATCCGGCTAAATGCTGGAGTAACATTTGGTTCTATGTTTTCTTATTGAAGGGGATGATAAACTATCTGACAATCAGCTAACATTATTATTATTATTAGAACCGCGTCTTACTACCCGTTCGGGCTATACGCACTTACGCTAATGTGTAATGGTAGGGTGATTGTGAGATGAAATGGAGGACATACAGTTTAACGTGGAATCCGAACCACGGTGTGGAGGCCTGGCATTCCCCACATTCACAAGATGTCTTGTCAGAGGTGAAGGAAGGGTTTGGTAATCAAATAAATCTTTGCCGGGACCGAGGATTGAACCCCGGCCGCCGGCACAGAATTCTGACACCTTACCCCCTAGACCACCGGGTCACCCAAAATAATGAAATTGCGACAACAAGGTAAGCAAGCAGACATAAAATCGTTTGGTTTTTTTTGCTCTAGATATTGGCAAAAATAAACAATTATTTTATTGGCATTGGTACGAAAGATGATAAAAACTTCAAATTTTCAAAACCATTATCATTTGACGTATAAATAAAGTTAAGTTTTTATTAGCCAGTCAAATGCGTCGTTTTAAGGGCCTTTTACAAATTACAAAACACATTTGTTTGAGGTCAGCAATTGTAGTATTTTACTATATCCAAAGTTACTTGTAAATAAAATGACTTGTATAATTATGTTTTATTCTACTCATTAACTTGTTTTTGGTTTCTAGTTATTCCTATAAAGAATTGTTAACTTCCTAATACGAATCTCCAGGTAGTCTTTTTTAAATAAAAAAAATAGAATAAAATGAAATATACGTTTTAAAAATCAAAATTTTAAACTCACTTGACTGGTATTCAGCTGCCAAAGTTAGACCTCTCTAAGATGTGTCCGGTTAGAATAGAGCGTGGGCCTATTAAATCGAAGCGACACACCCCAAACTAGCCGCGTGAACACACTGAATATGTTGTTCGTCTTCTAACTAACTACGCATCCAAATCTTCACAATTCGTTGTTCTAACTATTGAAAACATGTTATCACTAGAGTCTAAAGACGTCGAATAAATCAACATATTTGTTACAAGAACCACTCGACTCAAAAAAACTAAACGTCCCGTTTTAGAAGAAACTCTTTCTGTCCGTATGAAAGTTCGGGCCAAGTTATTGGCGAGCAAATATTCCGTCACACACGCGTCACTTTACTATTATTAACACACCACTTGGTCAGCGCTTACGGGACGACTGGGAAGTTACCCGGACAAATGCCTACCACCAACTGACGCCGGACTAGGGAAACTCTCTGCCTGTGTTCCCGTCGTCGGACGACTCAAAAGGTGTAGCATCCATGTTGGTTAGCTAGAGAGGTAATTTGCGCAATTGGCCGAATAGAGGAAGAGCCGGGTTTAGTTCCGAGACTGTTACAATGACCTTGACTGCACGTCTTTTCAAATCAAATTCTGATTACATTTTTTTAAAAGTTACAATCTTCATCCTAGCTAGCTAGATGATAAATTTACTTGGGTGGTTCAGTTTTTTTTGCTAGCAGCTTGCCTTACTACCCGTTCACATGTATTATTATTATTATTATTATTATTATCACCGCGTCTTACTACCCGTTCGGGTTATACGCACCTACGCTAATGTGTAATGGTAGGTAGGGTTTGGTAATCAGATAAATCTATGCCGGGACCGAGGATTGAACCCCGGCCGCCAGCACAGAAGTCTGACACCTTACCCCCTAGTCCGCCAGGTCACCGAATGTGTTGAAATGTATAAAAAGTGTACCTGCATTTGTGTATAGGGAGAGAGTTAAACCATTTAGGAATAAACATCCTGAGTAAAATTGACCGGGATTTGAACCCCAAAAGCTACCCGTCAAAGGCTCTCTAGTCAATTGCGAAAGTGACGGCTTAGACCACGCGGCCACCAAAGCAAGTGGCATTTGATTAAAATCTCGAATATTAAGAGAAAATCAAAGGAAACATGGATGCTATTTTTTTGGCATGATTTAACAATCTTTTTTTTTAATTATTATCATCATTTCATTTTTTTGCAAGGCATTTTGGCATCTTTATCGTTTTGCGTCACACAGGGTATGTGGTTTATTTATATTATTCTTAATACAGCCGTGGCACAGTTTATGTCTCGCCTAACGCATGAAACCCTCGCTAGAGCCTTAGGAAACTGACTACATTGTCTCAAGGACCCTAGTTCTAACCCAAGTTAACCCTGAATATATTTTGTGTTCCTATATGAGCCCATTTTATTACATAACCAGGGCATACTATTTATACGCGCCATAGAAAATCTTCACTCTCAACCTAATTTGTACTCGCTGTAGCTCGTCCGCGTGAAATAATTCCAACAACTTTCGTGGTAATTTTAGCTCGTTATGTTGCATGACCTGCTGCTTGCACGACACGCAAGGCTGCAACAAGTTGTTTTGTTTTCAATGGATGGAAAATGGGTAAAGTTGGTAAAGAGAGGGGGGTGAGGGGATTACAATTCAATTGTTATTCTTTAATAGATAATGGACACACAAATATTTTTGTTTAAATAAAACGTTTTATAGAAAAAAAATATGTGAATATTTTGGCGTGGTACGAAAGAAATATATAATTTGTGTCACACTCGAAATATGTTATTATACGACGTAACTTTAGATTGTGTTGAGATCTCAATCTTATGTCCGACTTGACAATGAAATATGGTCTATTATTCTTGAAAATAATCGGGGCCCTCTTTGTGCGAAGGGTGTAATTATGAAATTTTGAAGCGTAAAATTTAGTCATGACAATCAAGGTTGCGTCATGACCTTTCAATTTATTTGTTGTTGTTTTTTATTTTTATTTCCTGGTACTTGACATGTCAAAAACTGTTCACACCTGCCTCAATGCCTTAGATCATCTGGAAGTGTGACTGTCTATTGAGCTAAGAGTCTAGGTTTCCTTTCCCGCCACTGTCGAAAAAATTTAATATATTTTTTCAGTGAAATTTTGGGTTTCCGGTTTCTCTTAATACAATTATGAGTCAGAGGCGTGGTACCGGTTCTACCAAAAAAATAGTTTGTAAGTTGCTTTCCTATATTATTAGTTTATTCAGAAATACCCCAAATGAATAGTAACTTACACTCCATTCACGGTGGGAATTACTCTCTGAAAGGTCCTTTTTCCTACCAATATCCTACTATATAATATGTTTCTGTTAGGGAAAAAGGCCTTTCAGAAAACAATTCTTACAGTGAACAGACTTTATCTTCGTATAACACGCTTCGGTGGCCTAATGGTGTATTGCGTATTTCGTGTTAGTCCAGTCTGCTGATCACTGGGAGATTGGGGTTCGAATCCCGGTCGAGTGTGTTGAGGTGTTGTTTTTTCCCCACTTTCCTTCCATGCAAACGCTTCCTTATACCCCATTATAGTAACTATAATTTACATACGTAACTCCTGAACAGGATATAATGTCTTACTACCCGTTCGGGTTACACACACTTACGCTAATGTGTAATGGTAGGGTGATTGTGAGATGAAATGGAGGACCTACAGTTTTAACGTGGAATCCGAACCACGGTGGAGGCCTGGCATTCCCCACATTCACAAGATGTCTTGTCAGAGGTGAAGGAAGGGTTTGGTAATCAGATAAATCTGTGCCGGGACCGAGGATCGAACCCCGGCCGCCAGCATAGAGGTCTGACACCTTACCCCCTAGACCGCCAGGTCACCCGATCTAATGTAAAATTGATATGTTTAGCCGGAGAAACGGAAAGTGTTGGTTCGTGTGATATGTAATTAAGCATGTCTAAATTACCCCTTCTTGCTTCATTACCATTTAAATACCTATCCTTTTCGGTGCTCGCGTGGTTTAACGCGCTACTCTCGCAGTAGACTAGACTGCCGATGACCGAGAGATCGAGGTTCGAATCTCGGTCGGGTGTACTGAGGGTTTTTTTCCCATAGTCTCTCTCCACGCCAATGTAGGTACAATTCTTCTAAATATACCTTACATCCCTAAAACCATTCACGTAATTAGTACATAAGCGTATAAACCGAACAGGTAGTAAAACGTATTTATATCAAATAGATTAAAAACTTGTTCTCCCTTTTGATTATGATGTGGCCCACGGCAAGACTCGTGGAATCAATTGTAGCCGTCGGACACTAAGTTGGAAACCCCTGTTCTAGAATGTAGAGAGCCCATTACTTATCAGTCACTTGTTTGACACCTCAAAAGCTTATTTTTAGCGTTTGAAAATAAACAAGGTTATCTACTTATAGCACTCCATTCAACTATCGGTTCGGGCTAAACGCATATGTACTATTCACATTAATAGACTATGAGTTGAGTTGTAGAAGTGTGGCCGCATTTGCGTGTAGGGAGAACGCGGGAAACTATTTATAGGGAAAAACCACTCTTGGTGTAATCTCAGCTGGGATCGAACTCCAATCTCCCCGTCATAGGCAGTCTAGTCTACTATGAAAGGGACGCCGCCTTAGACCATGCAGCCATCGAAGTGGGTATAGAAGCTATCAACTATATATTGGTGACCTGGCGGTCTAGGGTTAAGGTGTCAGACTTCTGTGCTGGCGGCCGCGGTTCAATCCTCGTTCCCGGCACAGATTTATCTGATTACCAAACCCTTCCTTCACCTTTGACAAGACATCTTGTGAAGGTGTGGAATGCCAGGTCTCCACCGTGGTTCGGATCCCACGTTAAACCGTAGGTCCTTCATTTCATCTCACAATCACCCTACCATCACACATTAGCGTAAGTGCGTATAAACCGAAAGGGTAGTAAGACGCGATGCTAATAATAATAATAACTATATATTCTAAGGTAGCTTTTAGAACATTTATAAGGGGAGGGTTGAAAATTGATAAATACTTTTAAAAAGAATTGAATATAATGTCCCTTTTAATCAAACTAATTAAGAATTGAATATAGTTTCCCTTTTAATCAAACTAATTTAAACACCTTCTTTAATGTCACGTGACCACCGAGACGTGTAGAACTCAATTAAAGTTTTTATTTGTTCTTAATTTGTTTTCAATCTCGCCACGTCATACTACCCGTCTGTGCTAAAACATAACTAGGTCATATTAAATGATAGAAATCCTAACGAGTGCTGAAACTTTCTTCACTGAGTATGTAGTTTAATTGAACCGAGCCCAGCAGGGAAAAATAAAAGTCTAACCAGTTTTTTTTTCCGTAATGGCTTACAAGAGTTAATATGTTTCCGTTGATTACATTTGTAACCAATTGTTCGAATAATTCAACTCGGTAGATTCAAAGAGAAACTTTTATTTTAATTAAAAACCGTACTGTTATTTTATGTCTACTCCAAGGCTTAGTTTTAACACAAATGTATTGTGCATACAGTGGCCAATTTTTTAAATAAACACAAAGTTAAATAAATCGTACCCAGTTCGGTGGCCGCATAGTCTAAGGCGCTACTCTCGCAGAAGACGAGACTGCCGATAAAGGGGAGATAGGTACACCCGAGTGAACCTCTAAGTTTTTTTCCATAATGGTTTTCTACTCTCCCTCCAAGCAAATGCAGGTACAATCGTCTAAATATAACCTAAAACCATTAGCGCAATTAATAATAATAATATTTAGCACAATGTCTTAATAACCGTTCGGGTTATACGCTTTAAGTACTAATTACGCTAATGGATTAGGAATTGGGAAGGTTGAAATAGAAGAAGTGAACCCACATTTGCGTGGAGGGAGAGTGAACACCATTTAGGACCCCCCCCCCCAGTTCACCCGACCGAGATTCGAACCTCGATCTCCCCGTCCTCNAACCATTTAGGAAAAACCACCCCCAGTTCACCCGACCGAGATTCGAACCTCGATCTCCCCGTCCTCAGCAGTCGAACTCAACAAGACTAGCGCGTTAGCCAACTACGCCACCGAGGCGGGTAGCGTAATTATTAAATAGGTTTATAACCCAAGCGGGTAGTAAGGCGCGGTGCTAATAATAATAATAAGTTAACATCAATTTAATACATAATAAGAACAGGGAACACATCGAATAACGTAGTAAACACCAGCCCCGAAAGGATCTCGAATACAAGCAATACACAGAAAAAATAAATAAACATTTAAGAAATTAGTCGGTGGGCTGATAATTTGCCACCTTTGGGCTAGGGGCGGGAAAATATTAGAAAAAAACCCGCCTCATCACTCATACTGGGACAATAGAGACCGTAACCGATACATACTGGGTCAACAGAGACCGTAACTGATACATAAGTACGGACGTGAAGGAGGGGAAAAGAAAACTTATTATTACTATTTTTACTACTACTATTACTTTTACTATTATTATTATTTGCACCGCGACTTACTACCCGTTCGGGTTATACGCACTTACTCTAATGTGTAATGGTAGGGTTGATTGTGAGATGAAATGGAGGACCTACAGTTTAACGTGGGATCCGAACCACGGTGGAGACCTGGCATTCCACACATTCACAAGTTATTAATACACGTCTTGTCAGAGGTGAAGGAAGGGTTTGGTAATCAGATAAATCCGTGCCGGGACCGAGGATTGAACCCCAGACCCCAGCACAAAAGTCTGACGCCCTACCCCCTAGACCACCAGGTCACCTTGAGATAGTAAAAAACAGTGATATATTCTTCTAGCAGTGTGTATAGCTTCGACGCTGTATTCTACCGTAGATGAACTACAGCTATTAGCCCGTAAACACCGCGTGCCAGGCATTAGAGGAAACGTTCATTTGTTTATCTTGAAATATTTCCCAACCTTCGCGATTAGTCACCAAGACCGGCAGATAGTTCGAATTCCTCTGGTTGATAAAACGGGGGAACTTTTGGGGAAAACAAGTCACAATAAACCACGGCTGATATACCCTTACCTAAGTAACCATTTCCCGGACTCGGACGGGCCCGACTCGAATTTTAACGTCAAACCCGGGATATTTGGCTAAGTACTCAACTACTGTAACCACTGTGCTGTCCAGAAGTAGGCTCATGCCCAGGGTCAATTCTTATCTTATTTTAAGGCAGTTATTAACAAATATAATAGCTCATGATAAGCGCATTCGTACAGTTGTAATTGTTCTACTAGTAGTAAAAAACCCTTCCCAGTTCAAAAATGGTTGAGTTATCTAATCGTGATCGTAAACGATCACACATTTGTAGCCGTCTATTTCCACATATCCTTCACAGACTATGCCTTAAAGGGAATGCCAGGCCTCCACCGTGGTTCGGATCCCACGTTAAACTGTAGGTCCTCCATTTCATCTCACAATCACCCTACCATTTTCACCCTACCATTACACATTAGCGTAAGTGCGTATAACCCGAACGGGTAGTAAGACGCGGTGCTAATAATAATAATAATAATATGCCTTAAAATATTATTGAAGAATGAGTCTGGACACGGGGTTACTTTTGAATAGCTCAGTGGTAAAGAGCATTGGCGTAGTATGACAAAAAGTCCCGGGATCGATCACCGTGTCAACGAAACCTTTCTTTCTTTGTTTTTTGTTACCCCTCTTCTCCCTACACGCTTGGGACTATACGTTTATGTGCTAAGGGTGAGGAAGGATGAATGTAGAGGGACTTTAGCTGCATGTGTCGAGGAAGGAAGAGTGGGAAAGCAATTAGGAGAAATTATCCACCCTCGATAAACCCAATCAGGATTCAAACCCTTAACTCCCCATCATCGGCGGTCTAGGTTATTGCGAGAGTGACGCATTAGACCGTGGGATTCTAATAGGACGAGAGAAGATAAGATGACTTATATTATTATTATTATTATTAGCACCGCGTCTTACTACCCGTTCGGGTTATACGCACTTACGCTAATGTGTAATGATAGGGTGATTGTGAGATGAAATGGAGGACCTACAGTTTAACGTGGAATCCGAACCACGGTGNCGGGTTATACGCACTTACGCTAATGTGTAATGGTAGGGTGATTGTGAGATGAAATGGAGGACCTACAGTTTAACGTGGAATCCGAACCACGGTGGAGGCCTGGCATTCCCCACATTCACAAGATGTCTTGTCAGAGGTGAAGGAAGGGTTTGGTAATCAGATAAATCTTTGCCGGGACCGAGGATTGAACCCCGGCCGCCAGCATAGAAGTCCGACACCTTACCCCTAGACCGCCAGCTCATATTACGTTATCCTTGTGTATTGTGTATTGAGCTCTATAGTTTGTTTTACTTTAAAAAGATCTGTGTGTTTTTATATATTATTTTGTTAAACTTTATTGCAATTGTATTGGTCAGGTGAAATAAAAAGCGACAGCCTTAACTTCGCCATTAAAGTCGATTATTATTATTATTATTATTATTATTATTATTATTATTATTATTATTATTATTATTACAAATAGGATAGGCTGGAGGGCCCCATCTGTAAAATCAAATATTGAAAGATGGAAAATCAAATACTAATAATAGTACACGATCATAAAATAAAATGTTGTCACCATAATATTTGTATTTTCGAAATGTTCTTCCTACCATAATCCTACTATACCGGTAGTAACGATGTATTGTCCTGGTAGTATGATGGCAACATGACTAGTCCTGTAAGCTAGTTAGCTATTGTTTTAGTGTAAGCTAATAATAATTGAAGTCAGGTGTAATAATCTTCTGTTTAAAAGCTAGATAAAGAAAAATTAAATATCAGTTAAGGAAATAGACATAACACGTTTTTAAAACAAGTCACGAGGAAAAAGACGTTGGAAGTTTTTTGTTACAGAATCTTGCCGTTTTAAATTACAGAGAAATTTCTTGATAAAATATCATTGATACTGAGTTAATTAAATTAATTAACTGAGGGTAATGAGGTTCTGTTTTAACAAGTGCATTTCATCTTTCTGTCCAAATACTTGATCCACGATAACTGTCAAAACGCGTGGACCAAATTTAAAAACAATTTTGAAATAAAAGTTTATTCCAAACAATGTATACGTGGTTTTTTCTATATGGTGGCCGCTCAAAAATATTTTTGTTTGTTCAATGAAATTGCTAAATGAGTACACAAATGTTGACGAAATTTGACAGGGACAATTTTTGAACCTTTATCGAACAACTTATATACAGTCAACTCTCGATTTTACGACCCCGGGAATAGCGTCCCTCTCGAAGTAACGACCCTTTTTTGGGGAACTGTGAAAAATGTGGGAAAAAAGGTTGAAAAGTTTAAGGAACTCGGCTGTAAAATGTGTTTGTTGCATTTATTTAGGTCACTGCGTTGCAATTATCTTTGTGAGCGCTGTATTACTAGTAACTGGGGTGGGTCAGGTATTAAAAAAGACCCCACCTCATTAATGCCAGCCAATATCACTTGACTCTGTCCACCCCCTCCCACAAGCAAGACATTGTTTCCCCGCGCGCGACTGCCGCTACATCACGCGCCAGGCTTGCGTTTGCCATTCTGTGGTCCCAGTTCTATAATTTGAAAGACTTTGTCGAGAAAATTGGCTCTAAGAAGAAGCAGGCCTCCATAATGGACTTCTTTAAGAAATAGATAGGTTATATTTTATTTACATTTTCACGTGTTGTTTAAAAAAATGCGATTTTTTCGAAAGAAGGTCAGGGGTGGAACAAAATCTGTTTGGATTCCAATAACGACCCCTTCGAAATAACGACCCTTTTCCAGGGAACCGTGAAAGGTCGTAGAATCGAGAGTTAACTGTACATGGTTTTTCATTCTTAATATTCACTTAAAGATAGCGGCCAATCAAAGGTTTTTCCTTTAATATCTCGTCTCAAATGATTTGAATTAAACATTCTAAATCATCGATAGCTAATATCGGAGAATTTTTTTTTTCTTTAATTTGGATGTATAATGTGAGACTGGCGTCTTAAACCATATGAATAGAGGCTATTCTCTAGTAATATAATGTGCTAATGAATGTAGCTTAATATTTTTTTCCGTATCCTATAACCTGATCAGCAAAGGAAAATATTAACTTCAAATCCATGGAATTATACTTATTTTTGGTGACCTGGCGGTCTAGGGGTAAGCTGTCAGACTTATATGGTGGCGGCCGGGGTTCAATCCTCGGTCCCGGCACAGGTTTATCTGATTACCAAACCCTTCCTTCACCTCTGACAAGACATCTTGTGAATGTGGGGAATGCCAGGCCTCCACCGTGGTTCGGATTCCACGTTAAACTGTAGGTCCTCCATTTCATCTCACAATCACCCTACCATTACACATTAGCGTAAGTGCGTATAACCCGAACGGGTAGTAAGATGCGGTGCTAATAATAATAATAATAATAATAACTTCAAATCCATGGAATTATACTTATTTTTATTATTGCACATACATCAAAAATACTATGAATCAAATAGTAAAAGTTTATTAAGAATATTTGTAGATTTTAATACAGTAGTCTAAATAATTTGATAAATGATCATAGGATATATTTCAACTTCAAATCCATGGAGAAATTATTATAGGAGATATTTCAATTATGAGCCCAAAGAGAAATCTTAAAGACTAACGATAACATGACAATTCATTATCCCATTCACTAGTATTGACTAGTAATAGAAATTGAAATATGAAATTATAATGCTCCCTTACCACCAGGCGATGGTCTGTTGACAGGACAGCTCACAAAACCCCCCAATGGGCGCGGTGAAAGTCTTCTGTGCTACCCGGAGTGCATCGTCTCCGACTTTTTATGGATGGGAACAGATCTACGTCATCAGAAATGCACGCCGAGGGCTGGTTCGAATCACGCCCAAATCACTCGTCGACAACTCTTTGTTGATTTTCCTATCTCTATCATCAACGCGGTTTACAAACAAGAGTCTGGAAGTAACTTTCCCCCTAAGACTTTAAGGCTCGTCACAAACATAACGATCATATTTTATCGTATTATTGTGATTAATTGTTTAACTTTGTAGCTATCATTCCATTGTTTCATTCTCCAAGCTTGTGTTTAATTCATCTTCAAATTTGCCGCAACATACACCCTGAATTCGTCGTCATGATGACTGATGAAAATAATATGGCGTGGAAGAGAAATTAAGATAAGGTGAATATTAATTTTTTGCAGTTTGTATAATTCCCCACCCGCATTTTTTTGTTTTTAGCCAAACTAAATAGAGTTTTCTTTCAGTAGATACGTTTGAATAATATATATATTTTGCACCGCATATTTCTAATATTTCAGGTACCAATTATACTAACAAGCTGGGTATGAGTAAGGTTAAATCTAGAGGAATTATTTCCGTATTTGCGTGGAGGGAGAGTGGAAAACAGCAACCGGAATCTATTAGAAACCGTAATTTAAGGTTGAACGATCTATGTAACTGGTAGTTTATCACTCTAGTACTCAATTGCAATATGGTGGTGGTTCAAAAGGATTCTAGTTTAATAGCTTAGGTTGCCATTGAATAATATATTATTAGCTTGATAGTTTCTGTTTAACTCGATATCAAAGTTAAAATTGCTTCAAATCCAAAGAGAAATTATGAGAGATATTTCAACTTGGAAGTCCAAAGAGAAATTATGAGAGATATTTCAACTTGGAAGTCCAAAGAGAAATATTATGAGAGATATTTCAACTTGGAAGTCCAAAGAGAAATTATGAGAGATATTTCAACTTGGAAGTCCAAAGAGAAATTATGAGAG
>CABFVX010003778.1:56741-78136 GCA_902151425.1 Timema shepardi | reverse complement strand
AATAAAATGGATGTGGAAAGTAGGTCAAACTGGGCTCTGAAAGTAGGTCAAACTGGGCTGACCAATCAATATCACTACTTACGTTATGGAAAATGCTCTATTTAGTCTGTATATAACTTAACAGGTAATACAACTTAAGCCAGGGGGTGCATCTTAATGTGGATTTCGGTAGTTTATGTTAAAAGACAGTGGAATGGAGACCAGTGAAATATTGTTATACTATTTTTTTTAATAGGCCTGGACCAAAACTGTAATGCAATTATTTTAGTATTAAAAATTATTTCACTAATTTTAATTTTGCTGGTGTTAAGCGAGCTGCCTTGGTAAACGATAAATTGCCACGCACACGTTTAGTTCAAACATATTATTTAACTTTACGATGCGTTATTTCAAAATATGGTTCACTACAAAATAAAGTCGAAAGATTCTAATAGCGCTCTTTTTTCTTAGCAACCCTATATTTTGAGTTATGTTACTAGAAAACAAATGTGTGAAATGTGACATTAGTTAATTTTCAATTACTTTTTAAGCACATTTTCCGACCTAGGATATTAGTCTTGATGAAAAAAGGTTTGTAGATTTAGCCTTCTTCTAACAAATACAGTGAATAATTGATAGACTCACAACAGAAAATGTTAAGATATTTGAGAACTAGCAGCTAGCTTTCCTCTTTACCTTGAGATAAGATGTTTTGTAGTTTTCTTTCCCCTCATTTTTTTTATTGACATGACAAAGTGTTGTACGTGTAAGGCAAAAGGGAGTATAAGCTTAAATAGAGTTGATAAGTAGTTAGATAAAAACCACACAAACCATCGTGGCTTGAGAGTGATTGATACATTCTCGCTGAGACGGCCACCTTAAGTGAAATATACAGAAAGTCTTACTTCAATGCAGTTTATAATTCGAGCGTAGTCCTTCTTTCGTCTAATATGTTTTTCGATAAACTGTGGACTGCTCTCACAATATAAAACTATACTTTAGGACAGAGTTTATTTCAAAAATTCTGTTTGACATCAATATTTCTCTTCGCTTTCAAAAGTCCGCCATTTTTCCGTGTATAGTATACCAATAGAAGTATTTATACACATTATGCTGAAACCTTGATTACTATCACGTTGGGGCAATCTATTGTGACGAGAATGTTTGCGTCCTAAAACAAATATTGTTTGAAGAGAAAACAAGATCAAAATAAACAAAAGAAAACAAAGGGGAATAAAAAAAACTGTAATGTAGTGGGGAAAAAGACGTGGAAAGAAGAGGGGAGGCAAAAAACAACAGAAAGACGATGCAAGTAAAATACGAGAGGTGATCTTGGCCCGCCCTCAAGTGATAGATGTTTAGACAAGAGAGAGTGAGTGAGAGAGAGAGAGGGGAACAGGGTTTCACGTTTTCAAGAAAACGTAGAGTGAGGAGTTGGCAAGGAAAGGGGGGAGGGCGGGAGGACGTGTGTGTTTCAACCCAACCCGCAACTTGCCAATAGGTTTGTTGTCTTTGAGAAATTATTCTCCATCTAGCCAAGACAATCTTATCTACACCGTATGAACTCAACGTTATTGTCAGCAGAAATTATTTTTTGAAAGAAAAATAATAATTAATTTTTTATATGTTTTTCCTTTAAGTGTACAACCCGGACCGGTAGTAAGATGTGGTGCTAATAGAATCTACATATATTTTTTCCTTAGGTGTTTATACATACATACAAACATAACATAGCTAATCACGCCATCCCCTGACGGGGTAGGAAAGAAACTGTGCACAAGACTCAAAAAACAACTCCGTACTTACGGGTTAACCACTCCTCACTAACTTTCTCCACTCCACATTATCCTTAAATACTCTCTTCGCTTCAACAACATCCACTCACCGAATTATACATGCACTTTTATTCTTAAAACTCTTAATAGTTATATTTTTCACACCTCCATCTACAACATTTAGCCACGTCTTACATGGCCTGACCTTCCTTTTGATCCACACACACTCTATCTTCATATATTTGCTTCGTCACTCGATCCACACTCATCCTATCAACATGCCCAAACCAGCATAAAAGGGTAAAAAAAACAATGAAATACATAAATGAGGAGAGTTTTGCGGGGTCTAGACTCCATCCCCTTCCCTCCCAAAATGTCAAATGTTACTACTTTAATTTTATTTGAAACTAAAATGCACATTTCAAGACATTTTATGACAAATAAATAAACGCTATCATCCAGTAGTGTATTACGGTTACGTGTCGGTTGCGGACTGAGGTTGTAGCGAACACAATAAATAACTGGTGTTCACAGTGGACAAAAGTGGTCAGGTGTTTGCGTGTTGGTGGCGAACAGCATTTATGGTTTGGGGGAGGGGGTGGAGAGGCGGTGAAAGTTATCATCTATTATGTGTGTCTTTTATATCATAGGATGGTTGCATGAGATCAAACAGCAGATACTTTTTTTTGTATTGTTTATTGAATGATTTAACGCATTATAAGCATGTTTAAAAGTTCATGCAGAACATTTCGTTTTTGTCTTGGTTCTGTTTTTTTTTATGTTACAGCCCAGGTGTGTTAAAAGTTAATGGAGAACAGTATGTTCTTTGTATTTTTATTTGTTGGTTTTCCATTGTCATGTGTTTTTTGCAACTCAGTTACATTTTGTGGTGCAGCTGAGTTATTGGAGACATTTCTTCAAGTCCTTGGCATTTCTGAAAGATTTCAAAATATTGTCAATCTTTAGATCTCTTGTAGTTTCTGATTTTCTTCTCTTTGAGCCTGGCTCACCACTTTCATATTGCCGTTTTTGGAAAGCAGCTTCATAGGCTTTCAATGTCTGCACAAGTTTGAAAATATTCTGTTTTTTTTTCATGCGTGAGTTGATCTTGTGGTTCCATCCTTCCACGGCATTTTTCGTTCGATGCTTCAGACCTGTGACGTTCCACGTTTTGATAGGGATGTTGTGATTCTGTAGCCACTGGTCAGTGAAATATTCCAAAAACTTTGTTAATCTGTCGTTTTGAGGAGCATCGGCCATGATGACCATCCATCCTTCATCCATGTAATCTTGAGGGATCAAAGATAATGTTGCACACATCTTAAACGTTTTGCGAACAGATTCGTTGTTTTTGAAGTCCAATGTCAATCCATAAGCGTGAATTTCTTGCCATAGGCACTGACTAAAATGAAAATTACAGCCAGATATTCGGACGTTTGGTAACTCCTCATTCGCAGATTGCATAGGCGCAATCTCAAAGTCCATCTTAATCAATTATAGATTCCACTGTGCATAACAGTTCTTAACTGATCAAATGAGTCTACTGTAAGTGCTCCTTTCCTTATCCAGAAGCAATGCATATACTACGGGAAGCATCCTAATTTCTTCTGCTGTGCTGCCAAGATCAACATGAAAGGTGTAAAGCTGTCTAAATTACTGTGTACAGCTGCTAAATGTCCCCTGAAAAAAAAAAACGTTTTCCCCTCTTTTAGAAGATGTATTGCTTCTTAACCTGCAAAAAGGAGCAGTCTCTTCCCATCCACTGTTTGATCATATTTCAAGAAAATGAAGTGTCTGATAGTGCCAGTATATCTTCTGGAAAGTGGATTTCCTTACTTCGTCTGGGACTATGCTCGGTTCCCAGTGGTGTCCTTTGTTGTTCACGCAGTTTACCTTTCACGTTGTTGTATTTTGGCATTATAAGTCTTAGACCTGAATGTAGAGATCCTTCATTTGATCTCTGAAAATTTCGTTCATGGGAGCGACACTTCAGCTCTAGCGCATTTTCGACAATTTTCCAGACTCTGGTTCACCTCAATCTCTGCCACATCAGATATCAGTAGTAGTTTTCACTTATCCACGGCTCTTCTCCTTGACACACACCCAGCTGTTGGGCCTATGTTCACTATACTAGTAACCGTCCGCCATTAGACTAGGTTTTCCCTTCTTAGTCATAGTCACTGTAACTTCACCAGCACTCATATTGATCGCTATGTCATCGTCTAACTGCTCTGGTAAAATTAAGAGAGGTCAATAACAACCCGTAGTTCAGCTTCATCTGCTCTGAGCACCTTGTTGTTTACAAAAAGCCACCACCACCTCCCCCCCCCCCAAAAAAAAACCGTTTCAGGATGTCCTTGTCCGGTCTGAACACTTCTGGTTTGCGCAATCACGATGCTTGTCCGCTACGAACACGAAATAGGGCTGTCCCTTCCCAACATATCCGCAACCGACGTGTATTACGCCACATGCAAAGAATGTGTCATTAGTCAGTCGTTTGAAGTATTGAATGCCGTCTGAAACCAGCTATTTTCATGGTCGAAGACATCACAAATTATTCTTTTAATAAAGGCAGGCCCTTATTTTTATACCACGTTATTAAAAGTATGAATGGAATGAAATTTAAATGTTGATACGTGATCGGAAACAATATTAATTTATTTTTGTATCTTTAAACCAAATATTTGGTTGCTTGTACTGGAGTTATAGCCTATTGGAAAAAATTATTGGTACCTTTATTTTTTTATTTTTTTACCAAAGTTGGAAATTTGCTATAGGCTGTTCCCATCTACCCGCTTTGGTGGGCTCATGGTATAAAGCGTCACTCTCACAATAGACTGGACTACCTATGACGGGGAGATTGGGGTTGGAATTCCTGTCGGATGTATTGAAGGTTGTTTTGACCAAAATTGTTTTATACTCCCCCTCCAAACAAAAGTGGGTACACTTCTTCTCAAGTTAACCATCCTTATTCCTAACACATTAGCGTGATTATGATATAGGCGTATAGCCTGAACGAGTAGTAAGACGTGGTGCTAAATATATGTATATATTCCTAACTCTTTCCTCTCGCCGAATCCTAAAGTGACATTGAATCGTTTCAAGTGTATACTGACGAAGATATAAATATTTAAATATGGACTCATCCTGTTATTAAAAAACCTATTACGGTAAAATATTTGGTAGGTCGTGTGCTAACATAATCCGTGTGTTTAGAAAATTCACGTCCATTATCAAAAACAGAGTCCAATGATATATCTTACACATTTTGAATCCTATTCCTGATTTTGTTTTGTACCAATCATCTGATTTTGATATATTTTTTATTTTATACCGCAAGACATAAAAGTTCACTAAATTCCACAAAAATATAGCTCAATTATAAAACGTATGCTATTACTTGTTCAAGTTACATTTAACCGGCCCCGTCGTGTAGTGGTCAGTGCACCTTGTTACGAGCATAGGGGTTCCGAGTTCAAATCCCGGCTGGTACCTAGGGTATATTTTACCTAAGGTAAATTACCCTAGTGGTCACCAGGGTTTGGTTAATTATGCTAAAGGAAGGTTAAAACCAACACACCGCCCCCCACCACTTCATAATCACCAACATCACATCATCTCATTGCGAGTACGACATGTAGACAACCTCCATAGGTGTACCCTGGGAAACGCTCTGTGCTACCAGAGCTACAAATAGTCTATATAAAGGCGACCGAACTAAATGTTATGTCCCTCCTGGTTACCAATAACATTTTTACGATAAAAAAATAGTACAACTCTAACAGAGTAGACAGTTTCTCTCAGATTTTCATTTGAACCACGTCTTACTAACCGTTCATGTTATACGAACTGCCAAAGATGGACAGATTGGGGTTCGATTCCATTCTGGTGCACTAATGTTTTTCCTAAATGGTTTTCCACTCTCCCTCCACGTAAATGCAGTTGCACTTACTCTAAATTAAACCTTCCTAATCCCTAACTCATTAATGTAATTAGTACATAGGCGCATAACCCAAACGGGTAGTAAGACGTTATGTTAAAACAAATTAAAAAGGAGTGCATCCACATTTGCGAAGAGGGGGAATATAAATCATATATGAATAAACACGCTCATTACCATCAGAATGGAATTCTAGCCTAAATCCTCGATCTGTCATCGACAGTTCAGTCTATTGCAGGGTGACGCTTTAATTAGTCCATTCGACCACCGAATTGACTCTCACAAAATTTGAGGTTGTATTTCTTAGCGTATAAAGAGTTCTTTGCTCCTATGTGGTGAGAATCGATATGATTCGACTTGCAAATAATACACAAACCTCCTCACTCTCTTGATACCCTGTTACTAGTGTTTGTAGCAGATGCATTCTGGTGTGTTTTTTCCCCTTTATTCTTTTTCTCTCCTCCTAACTTTTTAAAAACACTTTGGGGAAACACCCGCGCATTCTTGAGGTAGATTGGGCGTACTACTGAACTATTGTTGCTTAATCTGGCCGTTTCCGAGTAAATGCATCACTTGTAATATTTCTTAATAATATAGCGATGTATTTATATTACAATTTTAAAATATTAATACTTCTAGTTGTTTATAATAATTTTGCAATCAACTAGTTAGTAGTTCTGTGAACAGAAGACCTCGTTCTTCTATGTTCCTATTGTTATTACAGTAATAATAGTAGTTTTTGAGCAATAGATCACACTCCCTCCATGTTCTTATCTTTCTTAAAGTCTTACTGGTAGTTCTGTGAACAGTAGACCTCGCTTCCTCCATTTTAATATCGTTACTACAGTCTTACTAGTAGTTCTGTGAAAAGTAGACCTCCCTTCCTCCATGTTAATATCGTCACTACAGTCTTACTAGTAGTTCTGTGAACAGTAGACCTCGCTCCCTCCATTTTAATATCGTTACTACAGTCTTACTAGTAGTTCTGTGAACAATATACCTCATTCCCTCAATGTTATTATCGTTACTATAGTCTTACTAGTAGTTCTGTGAACAATAGACCTCACTTCCTCCATGTTAATATCGTCACTACAGTCTTACTAGTAGTTCTGTGAACAGTAGACCTCACTTCCCTCAATGTTATTATCGTTACTACAGTCTTACTAGTAGTTCTGTGAACAGTAGACCTCACTTCCTCCATGTTATTATCGTCACTACAGTCTTACTAGTAGTTCTGTGAACAGTAGACCTCGCTTCCTCCATGTTATTATCGTTACTACAGTCTTACTAGTAGTTCTGTGAACAATATACCTCATTCCCTCAATGTTATTATCGTTACTACAGTCTTACTAGTAGTTCTGTGAACAGTAGACCT
The DNA here is from genome assembly GCA_902151425.1 of Timema shepardi. Taxonomy (NCBI): domain Eukaryota; kingdom Metazoa; phylum Arthropoda; class Insecta; order Phasmatodea; family Timematidae; genus Timema; species Timema shepardi. Next base: position 71,067 of record CABFVX010003778.1, on the reverse strand, counting down.
CCCTCCCTCCATGGTATTTCGTTACTGTAGTCCTAAATATGTTTATTTGAATTCTAGGTTTAAATATCTCCCATTATTTCTCGTCGTATTTAAAGTTGATACATTTCTTTAGTTTTCAAGTGAGACAGAACAAACAAATTATGTTAACCTTCGGTGAGCCGGATCTGTCAGCATAGATTGCCGGAAAGGGTCCGTGTACAGGCAGATGGTTGGGTTGGAAATGATACTAGAGGTTTATTGGGTTTATTATTAGCACTAATAGCTAATACATCTACATAATGTGAGGTTAAAGGTGGTATAAATAAATATATGAACGTAGACGTATGCGCTCGTGAGAGAACTGGCTTAGTCGTGAATACCTAAACTATTTGCTCGACTGACACCGCTGGCGACACCATACAGACTCGAACCCGGTACTCTGGGCACGGTAGTTGCCCTCTAGTACAGGTACCACTGATGACTCGAAGTTATAATCCGTATGGTCTGGTGATGGGCGCAGTAACTGCTTACGAAATAGATATTAATGTGTCATCCGAGCCAACAGTACATTACACGAAATATTATAAATTAAATAATATACACTGTTACTTACTCTGTGTCATTAAGAACTAGGAACACTGTTCCAGAACGATTGAGAAGAGAGATACATATTTAACCACCAAAGAAAGAGCATAAGATACAAATTCATTTTCAATTATCAGAAATAAAAAGTATCTATATTTGTTTATAGCTCAGAAATTATTATTTTTGTAAAAACAGTTTTCAAATAAAAGGTTTTTATATTTAATAGTACTACAACTTTACAATGATAAGCTATTTCTCATCTCAAATAATTGCGGAGAAATTATGAGTATTGGAAAGTTTTCCTTGTGTAAAGTACTCTCAAAGTCATTTTCACGAAAAAATTAGAGTTTCCATCTTGTTTATATTGATAAACAGTGTCTAGATATAAAATTTAATCAAAATTGTTAAATAAAATTTCGAGAAAATATTCTTTTTTTTTTTACTTTTTGCCTCTCTGCCTTTATTTAGGGCTAGATATATAATTTTTTTTCTTAACTCAGGGGGACCTTGTGAAAATACCACTTTTATGGTTTCGAGGGTTCATGAAATGTTGACATTTATCAATATTTCCAGTTCGATTTTTTTGACAATTACAATACTTTTTCTTCAGAGTATAGACAGAAAGTAACTATATCTGTGAAGAGTGGTACACCAAAAAATTTACTTTAAGGGCAGGGTTTGTGAAGGGGGGAAGAAGGGACATAGATGGCAGGGCTTAAAACCCAAAATTTGCCTAACCTATATCATTTTTGAAAGTAAAATCTTAGATGCCTAGCACGTACACTAGACCCTATATGAAACTCATGTTATAATTTGGGGAGGGGGGGGGGATTTCTTTTGAAGGAGTGCCCCTCCATCCCCAAATGTCCCCGTTATCCCTTTCACAAAACTGCTATAACACCAGAATAAGAAAAAAAATCCTGTACACTCTTACAGGGCATCGCTTCTTTTTTAATACCTGGGACCCTCAAAAACTCCTCGACAGACAAAACGTGTTTTAAGGACCAGGCTAGTATCCATGGACCTTCCTAATGCAACCACCCATGCACTAATTAGGCCTATCTTTCGGCTACTTCTTTCACACACACACACATACAAAAAGGAGTGAAAAGAAGAAGAAAGGATGTAGCACACACACAAAAATTTTCTATCATCCTCCCCCTTCCCCTTTTTATATACAATTTTACACTCATCACTGATTTTATTTTAGTTCCTATCTTCCTTTGTTCCGTCTATTTCTTTGGCACGATGTTTCAGCTGATGCCATAGTGAAGCCATTCTGCTTTGCGGCGGCGAATACTATAGAATAATCTTTTGTGGCGAGAGAGAATACATCAAAACTTTTTTTTTTAGGATTGGATCACGATGGGGCACACGCTTAACCCACATAATAGTTCTAGGAGGGGTTTAAGGTACCTTACAGATCTATGTTTGAGGTAATACCGGGGCGATAGATACTCTGTGCTGCACTTTGCCGCCTCTTAGCTAAGGGCTGTGTTTGTTAGTAATTGTTTGGGTGGAAGGAGGGGGGGCTCTTCTCTGATATGGGGTGTTTTACGTCGGTCTTGTTTCCATAGGAATCGGTTGTGTTGTAAAGGGCTTATCGGTTCTTTCGTACTTTCCGACAGTTATGTGTGAAACCGAAAGGTTGTATGGAAGAATAATGCCTCGGAGCTGTTGTAGTTTTCAGAAAGAGGGTTGAGTTGTGCGGGGATGGTGTGATTGCCATGCTCTAAAGTTGGAACTCAATATAATATACAACTATAACGAAATAGTTTAACTGGCCTGTGGTCGAACTGTCTAAGGCAATAGACTTTACTGTCGATGGCGGGGAGTTCGGGGTTCGAATCCCTGTCGGATGTACTGAGGGTGGGTTTCCCTAAATTGTTTTCTACTCTCCCTCAAAGTAAATGAAGGTACACTTCCTCAAAATTCAACATTTCTCATCGGTAACATATTAGAGTAATTAGTACACAAGTGTGTAACCCAAATGGGTAATGAGACGTGGTACTAAGAATACCTGTGGCTAACAAGACTATCTGAGCCATGCATGAGAAGAGCTTATATTCTTTAAATTAAAAAATGGCACTTGGGCCCGGGAATATGATATTTATATGAGGATATAAATGTAGGTACTTAAGAAAATGTAATATATTGGCTATTTAATCCATACAATAGGCAAAACTGGTTAAAACAGTACTCATGATATGTTCTCAAAAACTCTCTCCCCATTTGACCAATCGTACATAGTACCTGGCATGGGAAAAGTATTTCTGTTTACACCCGACCAGTCAGTTTTCTACTGAATAGTGAGAATATTCTACAGAGACAGTTTCAACCTACTCGGCCTACCCTGGAAACATTCCACTTGACGCCACTTGTGTGTTTTCTCCAAGCAAGATGAAGCAGATAATGTCCCGTGTGTTGCGTCATCATCAGAATATGCTTAGTAGCATGGAATAGGTCACTGGAATATTTTATTTGAGAAAAAGTTTACACATTTGAGCCAAACACTTCTTTTTGATAGGCTGCTCTTTTTTTATTGATATTTAAAGAGAGAGAACGTTTCTTGTATTTATATATCTTCTTTCTCTCTTATCTATATATACATTACTATATTTAAGATAATTTAATATAATATATATACGATGATATAAAATTATAAATAATCTATATAAAATTATTGTACTATTTAATATACTATTTAATATTTGTATAATATATGATAAAGGCTATAAATGAAAACAGAAGTAGATTAACAAAATGGGACGTTTCGTCTATTTGTGTGGCGTAGTAGCGTTTGAACCAATGACCGATTTCAATCAAACTTGGCATAAACAAGCTGCAAAATATTACGGTTTTGTTTTTTATTCCCATTTTAGTGTTTTCCTTAGTTATACTAATGTATTCTCTCTTAGAAAAAGTGAGTGACCTATAGGCTATCACCCGCCTCAGTTGCGTAGTTGTCACACGCGCTAGTCGTGTTGAGCTCGACTGCTGAGGACGAGGAGATCGAGGTTCAAATCAGGGTCGTGTGAACTGGCGGTGGTTTTTCCTAAATGGTTTTCCGCTCTCCCTCCACGCAAATGCGGGTTCACTTCCTCTAATTCACCCTTCCTAATTCCTAATCCATTAGCGTAATTAGTTCTTAAAGCGTATAACCCGAACAGGTAGTAAGACGCGGTGCTAAATATTATTATTATTATTATTATTATTATTATTATTATTATAGGCTATCTAATAACATAAGCTTGAGCGTATTACTAATCAAGGTTAGTAATTAAATTACTCTTTAAAATGAAACTTTAACGACACAGTTGTTGACCTGGTGGTCTAGGGGCAAGGTGTCAGACATCTGTGCTAGGGGTTCAGAGTTAAATTCTCGGTCCCGGCTCAGATTTATCTGATTACCAAACCCTTTCTTCCCTCCTGACAAGACGTGTATTAATCACAACTTGTGAATGTGTAGAATGCCAGGCCTCCACCGTGGTTCGGATCTCACGTTAAACTGTAGGTCCTCCATTTGATCTCACAATCACCCTACCACTACACATTAGCGTCAGTGCCTATAACCCGAACGGGAAGTAAGATTGAGTGCTAATAATAATAATAATAATAATAATAACACAGTTAAACAAGTTTAACATTATTGTGAAATTGATATATTTATTTTATTAAAAATATCAATAGCTCAAAAGTAGTCCCATTATTTTAAATAAACATGTTAGCTTTTCAGTAAATATATTTTTAAATGTTTGATTTCAAGAATATCCAAATCCTGTACTGGGAAACTTTTGTGTAGATGGCTGGATAGGCCTGAGTTCCAGAGGAGTCACCCCAGGACACTAGTCCTATCTGCTTTACTTGGTCTTCTTCCTGGACGAACAACGGTCCTCCAGAATCTCCCTGGAACAAAACACACGACCATTAATCTCCCAAGGACACAGAATCTTCCTGGGACAAAACATAGGACCATAAACTGTCTCCCAAGGACGAGTGAACTGGGGGTGGTATTTCCTAAATGGTTTTCCACTCTCCCACCACGCAAAAGCGGGTTCACTTCATCTAAATTTAACATTATTCATCCCTAGCCCATTAGTGTAATTAGTAAATCGACCTATAAAATGAATGGGTAGTAAAACTCGGTGTTAAACAATATTTAAAAGTAAGTCCTGAAAGTTTAATTTATTATTTGCAATAAAGTAGGCTAAATTAAAAATATTTATTTTTTCTCAACGGTTTGAAAGCTGAATTAAACCCAAAAAAATCAGTGCTTAAATATCAAATATATTTAATAGGTAGGTTGGTCGGTGAGCAAATCTGGAAGACCAGGATCCAAATCTAGGTCCGTGTGTCATTTTTACTTTCCCGCTATCTTACAGGTAGATAAAGTATTGTGATCATAAAAAAAATTAACTCTAGGTTTTGATGAATGAGGACATTTATGACATACTGAATCCGAACAAGTGGTTTTTGAATTTCCGTCTGTCTGTACCTCAGACTAGAGCCTAAACTATTTTACCGATCGGGCTGAAACTAAGTGTATAGGGTCGGCCCAAAGGATATTTGGAATTTGATATCCAACCCTAAATTTAAGGGTAGGTTACTGAAGGGCAAAAATAGAAAAAGTATTTTTTTATTTTTCAAAATTGGCTCTGGCGATTTTGATTGAATTTCATTTCAAAACATTTATAAATATTCCAAACATAATCGCTAATCTCAATATTTTGGCCAAATTACTTTGAGGGTTTCGATCTGATGCGTAATTTCTTAGTTTAATCATATCTCCGTAACTCTTTGAGATATGAAATTACTTATCATTACAAATATATAGACCTATTTATAATACAAATCTTTTAACTAAAATATTTTTTATAAATACCAATAACTTTCAAGCTACACGCATATATATATAACTTTTCGAACACTAAAGGTAAAGTATTGCAACCGTAAATATAAATAGTACAGAACCCCGCACTGACTTTCTCGATCCACTGTTTGAAAATGTAATTATTTACAAAAAAACTCGTAATATATGTGAAACGAGATAATATAAACTACTAAACCCAAACACAAATTACGCTAGACTTGCGTAAAACATTGTTTTGACTCCCGGTTTTATATTTTATAATCTTATTTTTAAAGAATTTAAATTTTAATAATTTTAATTAACCTTTGTGGACCCAATATAGATTTTTTTTAAATCAAAATATACTAGTAAGGACTTTAATTCCTTAAAAATAAAATCATAAAATTTAAGTCTAAGAGTCAAAAAAATGTTTAACGTAAGTATCCCGTAATTTTTGCTCAGGCTTGCTAGTGTATATTATTTCGTTTCGCATATATTACGAGTTTTGAGAAAATATCTACATTTTTAAACAATGTAACAAGAAAGTTCGCGTGTAGTTCCGTAAAATGTATTTTATATCCAAACAATCAAACATCAACATTGTTTGCCAAATTTCAAGCCTAAAACAATGGTTTAAATGTAAATTATTGCCTTACTTTATTTATGTAGTACCCATTTACGTAGCCACGTGGTCTAAGTAACTACTCTCGCAGTAGACCAGATTGCCGATGAAGGGAATATCAAGGTTCGAATCTCAGTCGAGTATACTGAGTGTGTTATTTACAAACTTGTTTCCCACTCACCCTCCACGAAATTGTGGGTACATTTTCTCAAAATATAACCATTCTCATCCCTAAGACCATCAACGTAATTAGTACATAAACGTAATACCTGAAAAGGTAGTGAGACGCTAATGCTAATAAAAAATATGTGTCTAAAATTAGTTACAGTACTTTATATCTAGTTACCTTGTAAGAGCTCTTTCCTTCTTGCTGTGCGCAGAACATGTTGTCTGTGAGGGCTAACATCCCTGTTAGATGGAGATTGTATTCACACTCTTTTGGTGTCAACACGTCTACCTCGACCTTTTTCAACACTGGGCTACCTTGCCCCAACATGTTCTAAGTGTGAGAGAAAGCAACGCTATACATTTAAATAGATATGAAAGACAGTACTTGGGAAATAAAAAGCTATAATTACAGAGATCAGCCGTAACTGAATCATATTCGAAAAAAGTTTAAAAAAATAACACCTGAACACGGGAATCGAACCAATGACCCTTGGCTTAGTGCGACAATGCTCTACCACTGAGATATTCAGAGTTCGTCCTGTGCAACAACCAAGTCACCGGTGGCTGTGATATCAAACCCTTATTATTCACACGTCCATCACAGACTCTGCCTTGAAATATGAATGAAGGATAACCCTGAGTACGGAACTATCTCTGGATAATTTAGTGAGCAAGAAATTTGACCATGGGAATCGACCCTGGGAGTCGGTGTACAGGTGTAATTTTTAATATATTTTAAATTAATTCCTGTGAACGGATTGGATCCATTAGGCTCCTTTCACACGTTCCGATTTTCGGTCAGCCGATATCAGCCGAAAGCAAACCAGCCGAAAACTAAGCAAAGATAACTATCCGATTTTACTCCGATTCTTGCCGGACGGTAAGTATTTTAGTAAAAGCTGGTGCACTTAACTTCTTTCGTTCACCTCCTCTAAGACTAACACATTTTATCGTTCTCCCCAAGCAAGTTCTTATTCTAAAAACCTAATAATCAAATCCCTAGATAGATTAAATTTTCTGGTTAAATAAGACGGAAATATTTTCTTTTAGATGTACACAGACTTCTATCCACGCAATTTTTGTCTTGTTCCTGTCCTTATAACGTTCTAAAGTTTTGTCCCACTACTCAGGCCGTGATTCAATCAGAGAAATCAGTAATTCAGTATCAACATCAATGTCACTCATTTTCATAAGCAACTCGACCACCAACCACACAGCACGTGTGTTCGCTTAGGAGGCTGTCGGACGACTAAATACCAGCCTGTGTAAACATGCCCATTTAAAACAATGGGTGCCAGAGGGCAGTCTCTCATTGTTTTAAATGGGCATGTTCACACAGGCTGGTATTTAGTCGTCCGACAGCCTCCTGAGCGAACACACGTCCTGTACAGTTGGCGGTCGAGTTGCTTATGAAAATGAGTGACATTGATGTTGATACTGAATTACTGATTTCTCTGATTGAATCACGGCCTGAGTAGTGGGACAAAACTTTAGAACGTTATAAGGACAGGAACAAGACAGAAATTGCGTGGATAGAAGTCTGTGTACATCTAAAAGAAAATATTTCGTCTTATTTAACCAGAAAATTTAATTTATCCAGGGATTTGATTATTAGGTTTTTAGAATAAGAACGATAAAATGTATTAGGCTTAGAGGAGGTGAACGAGAGAAGTTAAGTGCACCAGCTTTTACTAAAATACTTACCGTCCGGCAAGAATCGGAGTAAAAACGGATAATTATCTTTGCATAAAATGTCGGACGCTTGACGGTCGACTGATATCGGACGACCAAAAATCGGAACATGTGAAAGGAGCTTAGGGTTCTGACCATTTTTGTCGGATGACAGGCCTACATAGCATACAACCCGTTAAGTTGTCCCTACCGATCATTTACAACAATTATTGTAAACTAAAAAGATAAGAAAACCACAGTACTCTTTTAATCAATTTGATAAACTGTGCACAATTATTATAATTATTACAGATAGTTCAACGTCTTATCTTAGCCACTATCGTGACTGACTACTGATCTAAGGGTACCGTGTTTGATTACTAGCATGGCCAAAAAAATGTATCATTGGTGAAATGTGGGTTTCCCCTTTCACAGTGATGAATTAACGGCTGGGAGCTGGTTGTGTATATTCTAGATTTAAGTTCGTTATAAGTTGTGTACTCTTGTAATAAGTAGGTTTAGAAAGTGCACGCTATATACCTCAAATAATAATAATAATAATATTACTATTACCTGCTTGGTTAAGCCCCAACCGATCACGGTGGCTCTGGTTCCCGCTTTGACTGGCTCCCATTGAAAGGGCAGACCTATATAGGACACGTACTTATTGGTAGAGAACGAATCCTTTACCTAGAAAAAATAAACAGTCGTTTATTGCGATGAAAACACTTTAAAAAAAAAGCTATCACTAAACTTGACTAATATTCTCTCCGGGAAAAAAGTATAGGTTTATTTATACGATGTAAAAAAAATCCCGGATATTCATTTAGATCATTATTCCATTTTCAAAATATTGTTAATTAAAAAAAATTCCTTTAGGTATGATTATCTAACATTTAAATTTTAAGGTGGGAGTGTAGGGAGCGCAGGATAAGGGCAGTATTTTTGTAGTTTTTATGTCAAAACATTTTATTGGTAAGAAGAAAACCAATATTGCTCCATTAGAAAAATAGAGCTTAGTTTTATTCACACGGCGATATAAACATTTTAATAATATATATCAAGAGCACACCGATATTAGATGAGAAACATTTAAAATATAATAAAAAGTTGTCATTAAATTCTAGGACACCCTTGAGAGATCTTCAACAAATGTTGATATCAATCTGGGAAAAAAATTAAACATTGTGTTTATACTGGGTAAATATTTGATTTATATTAGACAAAAATAAGTTTATATAAAAACTGCAAAGACACTGACTGGCCTTTTCTTATGACCCCTACACCTTCATCTCAAGTTTGAAAGACGTCCATTTAACTGTTTCGTACGTAGCCCCAGGTAACCACGGACATACTTAGAGAAATATGGACATGTTATTATTAATAATAATATTTAGCACCGCGTCTTACTACCCGTTCGGGTTATACGCTTTAAGTACTAATTACTCTAATGGATTAGGAATTGGGAGGGTTGAATTAGAGGAAGTGAACCCGCATTTGCGTGGAGGGAGAGTGGAAAACCATTTAAGAACCACCCCCGCCCCCCAGTTCACCCAACCGAGATTCGAACCTCGATCTCCCCATCCTCAGCAGCCGAGCTCAACACGACAAGCGCGTTAGCCAACTACGCCACGTTATTATTAGCATCGCGTCTTACTACCCGTTCGGGTTATACGCACTTACGCTAACGTGTAATGGTAGGGTGATTGCGAGATGAAATGGAGGACCTACAGTTTAACGTGGAATCCGAACCACGGTGGAAGCCTGGCATTCCCCACATTCACAAGTTGTAATTAATACACGTCTTGTCAGAGGTGAAAGAAGGTTTTGATAATCAGATAAATTTATGCCGGGACCGAGGATTGAACCCCGGANTATATATATATATATATATATATATATATATAGATTCAATTAATTTAATCAAATATCCTATTTTACAAACTAAATGTTATCAAATACTTATACAACAAATAATTTTTTTTAGCATTGCGTCTTACTACCCTTTCAGCTTATACGTGTATGCACTAATTACGCTAATGGTTTAAAGGAATAAGGAAGTTATATTTAGAGTAAGTGTACCCGCATTTGCATGGAGGGAAATAGTAAAACTATTTATGGGGAAAAAACCCAATCAGTACACCAGACCGAGATTTGAACCTCGATCTCCCCGTCATCAGTAGTCTAGTCTACTGCGAGAGTAGCACGTTAGACCATGCGGCGACTGAAGCGGTTTGACAGGTTGCTCTTCCTCTAACCCCCGTCCCCCCCCCTTTCCACCGAGTAAGTTCACCTGAATTAGACCGATGTCGTCATCTTTGACCCTAAATGACATGTCGTAGCGAGGGTGAGGGTACGTCTCCAATACTCTATGAAGAGTCCCATTCGACCCCTTGGAGATACTACCTGCTCGTAAGGCTAGCTTTTCACCCTTCTGACTAAAATCAAAAGAATGATCATTTTCATTTAATTTATTTGAACTATTGAACATGCACTTTATAAAGCGACTTATTAGCCCTAAACTTATAAATTAACTTAAATCTAGAACAAACACAACAATCAGCTCCCAGCCGTTAGCTTATCACTACGAAAGAGTGGACCAACATTTCAGCAATGATACATTTTTTGACCATGACAGGAATCGAACCTGGGACTCCTAGCTCAGTAGACAGGCGCGCTGCAAACTGAGCTAAGGTGTCGGAATCTAAGAATATCAATGGAGTTAAGGTAATGACTAAAGTATAGAATCAGGATGAATTAAAACATGACACCTGGACATGGTAATTGAACCCGTAACTTTTAGCTTAATGTTGCAAATCTCTACCACTGATATACCCAGGAATCATCATTATTCACTCAAAGATAGGAACTAAACGGAAACGAAATAACAATAATAATAATTATTATTATTATCATCATTTTTACCATAATCATTATTGTGAATTAATAATAATTATTATTATTATATTTTCTCCGCTTGAATCCTCCCCACCATTTCGTGCAAAGGCGCGTCATGCACGCGCGTGTGTGGTGATATTTAGATACATGTAAAGAATAAAGCGTGAGGTCGCGTGCAGAGGCGCGTGGCGTAAGGCAGCGCTGAAATGTGAATCCATCATAAGAACTTTCGACCACAGAAGAGTGTTTTTTTTAATGTATTTAGTAACTAGATAAGATATAAATTAATATTTAGCTGGATGCTTTGCAAATAATTATTGGTCAACCTACATCAATAATTCAAATTTAAACTATAATAAAAGCTATAATAGCGAAAGAAAGAAAAAAATTGATTGGAAGGTTTTTAGGAGATATTTATTTTTAAAGTTCATTTTTTCAAACTAAATATATTTTCATACCTAATATATACACTAAACTTGAAGTATTTGTCTTATGACCCACTTCAGTGGCCGCTTGGTCTAACGCGCTACTCTCATGTTTGATTAGACTTCCGATGACGGCGGAGATCAAGGTTCGAATATCAATCGGGTGCATTGAGTTTGAAATATTCTTCACAAACCAATTTTGAACAAAACTAAACGATAATGATTAATTTTTTTCTTAACAAGTAAAGTATATTATTTATCATGTAAAACAATAATGTTTGAACGAATTCCATCCAATAAACGATTTGACTTTAGTGTCGGGTACAGACGTACAAACAGACATGGGTAAATACAGACAGACAAACATGGGGACATACGGACATACAAATATGGGGACATATTGACAGACAAACATGGGGACATATTGACAGACAAACATGGGGACATACGGACATACAAATATGGGGACATATTGACAGACAAACATGGGGACATATTGACAGACAAACATGAGGACATATAGACAGACAGACATAGGACAGACAGACATGGGGACATACTGACAGACATACATAGGGACATACGGACAGACAGACATGGGACGGACAGACAGACAAACAGACATGGAAACAGACGAACAAGATAGTAAGACTCACTCTTTTGAGTTTGGGGGCATATAAAATGTTAAGATCCATCAAAGTCTGAAGGTTGAAATTTTTCATGATTGCAATACTTTTTCTGTATGAGGAAAAAACAATCAAAGTAAAGCTATGCTTACCCCACGATACAATGTGCTGCCGTGAGGGCCCAGTAGTCTCCTATTGCAGATGCTCCACAGAAAGAGAATCCATTCATCTCGATCCCCAACTGGAACAATTGAATAACTATATAAAAACAAGCGCACTTTACCACGTATCACCCACCTCGGTGGCTTAGTTAACTAACGCGCTGGATTCGTGTTGAGATCTACTGCATAGGACGGGGAGATCGATGTTCTAATCTCGGTCAGGTCAATTTGACCAATGGAGTAAAGGAATATATTTTGTTCTTATGGAGTACACAGCTCGCAGATGAGGACTGCTTCGTCATCCTCGTTGTCGAACCAATTACAAGAATTGTAGGCCCATTTTTTGCATTTGATGGAGGATAGACTTCATCTGAGGTTGAGTAAAAGTAACCACAGTAAAGACATTCGGCATCATCATCTTCACTCTTGCTTTTATCAGACGATGATTCTGGTAGTTTATTTGTTTCTTTCATTTCGGCTAGACATGTTTCCTTAGACTTACTTTTACCCTTGTTTTTTTTTTTTAACTTTTTCCCTGTCCTTCTTCTCTTGTTCTTTAAATAGTTTTATTCTTACGCTTTCTCCTTTGGCCTCTTCTTTTCCTCTTTCATTTTAATAGCCTCTATGAATTCAGTTTTGTATATAAATGGTTAAAATAGCTGTCTTCCCTTTTTTTTTTTACGGTTCTCTTTACATTTTGTGTCACTTTGGTAATTGGCAAAGCAATCTGCATGGAAGGAAGAAAGCTTGGGCAGGGATATTTCAGGAGGAGTGCGAATTTTAGGAGGATTACTAATTGCAAGGGGCTCTTGCATCCAGGAGAACATAGACCAAAGCAAAACATCGTCAACTCAGGGTTTCTTGCTAGGCCTAGTAGGTTTCTCCTGTTCCTCTCTTACTTTCACCTTTTCTGCAACCTCGAAGAGGTTTCCTGTAATCTCATTGGCATTTTCTGCAATCTCACTAGCTTTTTATGTAGTTTTATCCGTATTCCTATTGGTGTTTTCTGTAAGTATGTGAGTTTCGTCTACTTCAATATTAGCCGTTGTTGCTAGTAAAAAAAAAAATCAGCTTCAGAAAAAACGTTAAGGTTTGTAAGCCATGTCCCGGTGGTTTTAAAGGTATTGATCGCACTTATCATTGTAGCAGACCGTATTAAAACAGCTCCAAAGATTGATGATATCTGTCATATTGTAACAACTTTCCTTGGGTTACATCGGAGCCACTTTCTTAGCTCTTCCCCATGATACAGGCTTAAAGGATTCATCAATCCTACATCTAAAGGCTGTGACTTGTGGGAGTATGTGGTGGTAAACAAAGTAAAACTATTCCATTCTCTATTTCTATGTCTATGACTTGTAGATTTCTTAGTATGGGTCAAGTAACCATCAAGTATGAGGAGAACAGATCACACCTTGCTTGCCTTTGAAAACTCAATAAATGTTGTGAATCACTGTACAAACAAATCAGCTGTTATCTAACCTGTTTCGTGAATTTCAGACCATGCACCAGGTGGTGATCCAAGCTAGAACTCTTTTTGCTTTATTTTTCTTGGAAGAATAAGCATTGGGGAGATATAAGACCCAGCTGCTGATATACAGATAACTGCAGTTACTGTCTCTCCCCGTTCTGTTGCGGTCAGCACACCAACCTGACACTTCCCCTTGATGGATATAATATTTGACTGGTTTTTTTAGGTTGACCGTAACTCCTGTTTTGTCACAGTTTAAGATTATTTCTCCTGTTATATGAGTAAAAAACTGCTGAACTGCGATTTTATTGAAGCCCATTGGCCTTGCCCCAAATGTAGCTTCTAGCTCTCTGAAACTTAAATCAGGATGCCTTGATAGAAAGTTTTTCACCCAATCCTGACCCACCACACCGTAAGTGTTAAACCGATTACTAAAATCATTGCGCTCGGCTAGTTGATAAACCATTTATCGTAAGTATTTCATAGTTAGTCCAAATAATCTACTTTCCATATTATTCAAACAGTCTACTAATTCTAATTCTTGTTCTTTAGAAAACAAACATTTAAATTTCCCTTCCTTTTCGTTCGTGACAAACTCTTTGTAACGTATCTCTTAATAGTTGTTTGGGGTGCAGCAAACTGTTTTTCAGCTTTTAAGTAGCCCATATCTTCAACCACAACAGCTAATACTGCATTATTCGTCGATTCTGTCGACCAGTCCTGCCTATTTGTCTTTCTGACATAGCTATGGACCATCTGCAATGGTAAAAAAATACATATTTAGGGCCTTGTTATATTTCATATTTAAAATATATTGTGGTGGAATGGGGTGGTATTGAGCCGGAAAATGGGGGTATCTCCCCCCCCCCCC
>CABFVX010003778.1:3357-46785 GCA_902151425.1 Timema shepardi | reverse complement strand
TTTCAAACAAAAAAAACCCCCCCCCCCCCCTTAATTTTAGAGTTGTATCAATAATCACAAAAAAAACTCTGGAGAACCTTGTGAAAATCCTTGATACCAGGTTTCAGCCTTATCAATAGTCGGCTCTAGGCCAAAATACAGACACACACGGAGGAGGGGGGGAAGCGGGCATTGTGAAAACAACTTTTTTTTAGTTCAGGGGCTCATGAGGCATCGACATACCAGTATCTCCAAATCTTTAAATTTATTTTAGTTACAATCATATACTTTCTTTCTCCGAAGGGTTACGATAAAGAAATATATTAATATTGCGCGTCTGGGTTACATAATACATACCCGGTAGTGGAAAGATGAACCGGTACTAAAGTACCGTTGTCCAGAGGACGTTCCAATGTACTAATCTTACATCTTTTCCGTGGAGGTTCTTTCCATGTCCCGATGAGGGGTGATGAAATGAGATGATGGAGATTGTGAGTATTATGGTGATAGTGGAAACACTTAAACCTAACTTAAGCCTAACTAACCAAACCCTGGTGACCACTGTGGAAATATACCCAAGATACCCGCCGAGAATCATACCCGGAACCCCTAGACTTGTAGCCAGGTGCGCTGACCACTACACCACGGGGCCGGTTACTATAAAGTAATATAAAAAAATAGGTTATCCAAGTCCTTGAAAGCGTGGAACGTTAGATCTCCACCCTCCTTCTACCAGAAGACCTCCAAGCGACAAGATGATATCTTAGCTAGGACACAGGACATAAAGGATACCAGCTAGTCAAGAACTGCCCCTGAGACAAGAACGCGCGCGGCCTTCTTTTCTTTACCGTCGGGGCGGATCAAGTCACGGGTCCTTGCTTCCTGAGGGGGAAAAAAACAACAACACAAACAACATGATCCTTTTTGAAGAGATCTCTCCTCGCCGACATTCCTGAGTCGACGACAATTACCAACCGAATAACCCGCACCTCAACCTTTAAATCTGCGACAGTTCCAATTAGACCGGGGTCGTCTTTTGTGGGGTTTTAAACGCCTCAATTACTTCGACACTTTGATGTGACCGAAAGAGTCGGCAGCGCGGATGATGTATAGAGACTTTACTTGGTGGTCCAGGGGCTTGATACCCGATTGGATTCACTATCCTAAATTTCTGTGTCCTTTCTCCAGGCAGATTCTGCTTGCATTTATTTAAAAACCAATCCCCTTAAACAGCTCATACATAATCCGTATCTGTAGGTCCACAGTCCGTATTCCGTCATCCTTAGAAATTATATTTGCATCTACGCTGTCCGTATCCTTAATCACGTGACCGTTCCAACCAATGAGCCAGTCAAATACTTCATCCAATAAAACTCTTTTAAAGAAAATCGTCTAGTACAAGGAGCAACCACCAAACAATCAGTTGAAAAATAAAAATTAAAACAACATTTATTTGATAAAATGTCCAGGATATAAGCCTACTTGAAATGTAGGTTAAGTACAACACAATAAATATATTTCAATAGTCTGTGATTTGAACGTTAACACTTATAACTATTAACGGATTCTTTCACAGCCATTGGTACTTTAATAATTATGATGCGTGCGCATATATGTACTTAACTGTGAATGGTATTATGTATAAAGTCGTCCTTAGAAAGTTAAAGTTGATACAACTTATATGGAGTAAGGATTTACGGATCAGGACTCTGTAGACAGATCAATCTGATACTGTGGTGACGATTTCTTACGGACTACGGACAATGGACCTACGGATACAGAACCTGTAGATGGGGCTCTACTTGTCGTGTTTCCTTATTTAAATTAGTTAAAAGTTATTATTATTAGCACCGCGTCTTACTACCCGTTCGGGTTATACGCACGTACGCTAATGTGTAATGGTAGGGTGATTGTGAGATTCACAAGATGTCTTGTCAGAGGTGAAGGAAGGGTTTGGTAATCAGATAAATCTGTGCCGGGACCGGGGATTGAGCCCCGGCCGCCAGGATAGAAGTCTGACACCTTACCCCTAGACCACCAGGTCACCTAGTTAAAAGTGTTAATCGTGGTTACCAATACCTGTGTATACTGATAAAATTAATGGTCGATACCTTGGCTCCCCTGATCTAGGAGTCCCCTGGTTCGATTTCCAGCATATCGAAAAAACGTATCATTGGTGAAATTGGGGTTCCCCCTTTCACATTGATGAATTCTGGATTGTGTATCTCCTACAGATTTAAGACGAGTGTGAACATAATCAGTCGGTTTAGAAAATGGGTTGTGTAATTTTTAATTTTATAAATAAAACAGTTCACTGTGGCCTTTACAGCACTAGGTGTTTACCGTTTGAGCAAAATATTTAGGGGCGCAAGACTTGTAACCCAAACTAACGACAAATGTGCATACGTATGATATTTTAAAAACAATTATTAAATACATGACCGAATTTCAATTGAACTTTTTGATATACTAGTTACACGTTATAACCATTTTACATATTTAATTATATTTACATTTCATTCAAATTATTTTATTTTAAATGTAAACCTAAATGTTATTAGCACAAAAACCACTACATAGTTTTTTGAAGCTGATATGAATTATACATGGCTTGTAAAAAAAACAGAAAAAAAATTCAATAGACAAAACAAAACAAAATATCCTATCCTTCGAAGTCGGGATAAAACCATCATTTTTTCCAAACTTGAAATTTTACGAAGGAAGTGGTATTATTCGAATGACGAAGAAGAAAAAGGAAAATAAATATACAGAAGACATAGTAAAGTCAAAAGATAAAATAAAAAATGCAAGAGAGAAAAAAAGTATATATCAGGGGGGAAAAAAAGGATGAAACGAAAGTTAAAAAAAAAGTTTCGGATGAGAAATTGCTATGATGGTGGTTTGTATGCTGCTCTTTTTCTATCCCGTTTTTTATTTTTATTTTTTGCATCTCTTGCGAAAAAGAAGCGTTACCGATGATAACTGTACGGTGAGATATAGAAGGAGGTGGATTGAATGGAATGAATAGGGTTAGGAGAATATGAAGAGAAGGATGTGGGGGAGGGGAGGGGGGGTGAATAGGGCTCTACTTTACATATCTTCGCCAGCGCTGGCGTCGTTTTATTCCTCGTTTGGCCCTACTGTGTCATCGTCTACAGAGAAAGGGGGGAGGGATACTAATAAAGAGAGACGTCAACATAATCTGTTCAGCGGTCGCTGTGACGTTTCATACAGTAAAAAAAAGGAGGATTGACGTTAGAAGTCAAATTTCATAGAATATTAGGGGGAGAGGAGGTGGCTGGGGGGGGGAATTAGGCTTATCTACATCGTATTAAATTATGTCCATGCCATGGGAAACTTTTCGTTTTGGATCGTTTTTTCTTTGGATCAGTCTAGGTACGGTGAACCCGTTTAAAAAACGACTTTATTGGTTCTGATAGTTGAACTAATTGAGTTTTTTTCGTTGTTTTTACATGAATAAGTGACTTTTTTTTTTTACGATCTACATGCACAAAATCCATACGGTATCTGTTTGTAGTTACAAAGATATTTCTCCCTTTTACTGATACCATAGACAGCTGAAGTTTTATTTGGATGAGAGCACACCATTATTATTATAAAATATGAATTTTTAAAAGTTCAAGATGGCAGACTCAAGATCGTGGACTGAGCGTACAGGAACGCCATTTTTATGATAAAATACGAGTTTTAAAAAATACAAGATGGCAGATCCAAAATTGTGGACGCAAAGTACAAACCAAGTCTTATAGATAGCTGAGATTTAGTCCAGATTCTATTTATAATACCAACTTTATTATAAAAATAAGGTCTTTAAAAATCCACATGGCAGATCCAAGATGGTGGATGCAACTTACAA
Organism: Timema shepardi; assembly: GCA_902151425.1. Lineage (NCBI taxonomy): Eukaryota > Metazoa > Arthropoda > Insecta > Phasmatodea > Timematidae > Timema > Timema shepardi. The sequence continues at coordinate 42,929 of CABFVX010003778.1, read as the reverse complement.
AGCAAGTCTTATAGATAACTGAAATTTAATATAGACGTTACGAAGAACACCATCATTACGATAAAAATTAGAGTCTTTAAAAATCCTAAATGGTATATCTAAGATGGTGGACGCCATGTACAAAACAAGTCTTATGGATAGCTGATATTTGATATAATCGCTATTAAGCACGCCATATTTATGATAAAAATACGAGTCTTTAAAAATCCATGATGAAGGATTCAAGATTGTGGACGCAACGTACAAAACAAGTTTTATAGATGATGAAATTTTATACGGACGCTATAATCAAACCATCTTTATGATAACAATTCCAGAACTTGAAAAAATCCAATATAGTGGATACAATGTATCCTTATAGCTTAGGAGAGACATGGACACAAATCAAGCTACCTCGAAAAATAAAAAATCTAAAAATATATCAGAACAACAAGGAACAGACATAAAACTAAACCCAAAATGGCGCGTGTTGGGGATAAGCTTAGCCCTTAGTTATAAATAAAAGTATTTTTTGTGTTAAGTATTTACAAGGCGTTTTTTACTTCATGGGCTTCTAGGCATCCGTTAAAGACTTTTTTTAAACAAACAATAGACAAATATATGAATAGATGAGCACTGTAAATAAAATAAGTTACGTTAAATATTATTATATATGTTTGTTTTTAGCACGATTTAAAACAAATTCTCCACAAAATTATTATGAATATGGTAACGTTTTATCCTATTCAATTCAATAAATTCTGCTCCACGAAAAGGTAGAAATAAAATGGTCCGTCCTTTTAGCTATCTCTAACCATGAAAATAGAACGGCGGTTGGGGGAAGGGAGGAGACGGTTTTTGGAAGAGATAAAACCCCGGAATATATAAAAAAAAATCCCCCCCCCCCTCTCCATAAAACTCAGCAGACATGAAGAAATATGGCGGAGAGTTTTGTCATATAGCCTGGCTGCCTCTGCTCTTTATAGCCTATAAACGTCACGTAATATGTGGATACCAAAATATGGCCTCAGAGACTGGATAGGGGGTCCCTTAACATTTATACCCCTCTCTCTTCTCTCATCATACCACCCACAATGCGACTCTATAATGTTATCCATATCCGGGGTAGAAAAAAAATTAAGAGCGATTCTACAACCACTAGAAAATTGTAAAAATAACCAATGAAATCCTCAGAGAGAACCCGTATAGAGGGACAAACAAAATAAGGCGTTTGTCTATTAAGGTTCAATGGTGTCTTAGTGTATTGAGAGTGGTATTTCCAAAATTTCCCTCAAAATTCTACCTCCTTTATTTTTAATCCATGAGTGTAAATATGCGGATAGCCCAATAAGGACTTGAATCACTTTAAAAAAATATGACCGGGTACCATAGGCCCACGAGAAATTATAATATATAGTTCATTAATATAGTAAGAACACGAACGAAAAACTATTACTTATTTCTAACAAAATGAATGCATGATCTAATAGGTAAAAATTATTAAAGTTATTAATATTAAATACACTAGACTTGGCATAAATGGAGTATAGGAAAACCGTAGTTGAATATACCTGTGATCACTAGTGTAACCAACTGGAGTTCGAACCCTTTCAACGACAACAAACTGCTAAAATTGCACTTACATCCCACGTAATAAGTGAATCTATAACCCAAAGGTTGATCCTCCTTTTTTCCCTCAACCACCCATATCAGTGAGCGTAATCTACTCATTGGCTGGTTAGTACTGTCCGTACTAACTATGATAGAGCATATGCACTAGGGAAATCCTGAAAGTACGGTCGTTTCTCGTCAATTTACGCACTGCATTTCTGTAAGCGAGCAAGAAAGATCCTACAAATTTTGTTAGAAAGGTATTTTCACATACCTTAAAGCGATATTTTACATGCCACAATTAATATGGAACCGACGGTTTTACTTCCACTCCAAAGTAATTTGTGTTACTGATCTAGATCACTCTGTAAAAATCCATCTACTTCAGCCAGGTTTGAACTCATGAACATCGGCTCCTGAGGCAAGCACTTTAGCCGAGAATCACCGAAAAACCAACCTACAAATTTATATTTTCTAAAAAAAAAACTATGATCTATTCTACAAGTCTATACAATTTTTATTCTAATGAACTTCTTGAGGTAAAAAAGTATATTTTAATATTTGTTATCACCATCTTGGATTATCTTACCCCAAAAAGAATTTCCTTTTTTATGTATGACTAATCATTTCCCAAGTTTGAATTTTTTTAATTGCAAATTTTTTTGGCAATCATTTCACCATAAATAAAATTATTCTTCATAAAGCTACAAATTCATTTCATGATTTTTTGTGTCAGAAAATTTTTTCTCCCTCATTCCTTTATTTTTATTTACAACTACACACCACAACATAATTTACATATCTATGAATGATATAGCAAAAGTCTTACCACCAAACACACATTATAAGCACCAAAGAGTGCAAGTATTAATGATGCCACCTACTTAAAGAGAATAAACCTCACAGTGCTGTATTTCTTATAATAATGGAAAGTTAAAATGTTCAAAATCACTCAAACAATTCCTAACCATAGCTTAAAATGTTGTATTGTGAGCATATTAAAAATAAATGATACGACACAATGCACTAACTTTCTCATATTGTGTTTTAGAGCTTCGAAGAAAATGTTCAAAAATAGGTTTATAGGAAACTAGCCTCAAATAGGTTTTACTCATAAAAACAAAAACATCATCTTGTTAATCACAACAAAAACTCTTTATTTATATTTTATATATGTATATTTGTATGTATGTATGTATATTATGTATGTATGTATGTATGTATGTATGTATGTATGTATGTATGTATGTATGTATGTATGTATGTATGTTTGTATGTTTGTATGTTTCAAAACCTTGAAAACAAACACATGTATATGTTTCATGACCTTGAAAAAAAACACAATTATATGTTCCATGACCTTGAAAACATATAAATATATTGTTATGGCCTTGAAAACACACTTATATATGTTTCTTGACCTTGTAAACACAAATATATGTTTCAAATTTTGTAACATACAATATATATGTTTCGTGACCTCAAAAACACATGTTTAGTGACCTTGAAAACATATGTTTCATGACCTTAAACACAAAAGATCGACCCTATTCAAGTGGCATTGTTTGTTCTGTGCTTAAAGTGATGCACGTTTGATTTTTCTTCAGAAGAGACACCACTATACATATAAGATATGTTATAATTTTCAAGACACCATTATTTTAAAAATTGATAATTGGAGATATCTGATCTAAGAAAACAGGTTGAAGATTAATAATTTTAGTGAAGCACACCACCATTCCACGAGGACAAGAGGAAAAATCACGTGGATAAATATATAATTAAATTGCCTGGGATTAGGGTAAGCGTTAAACTCACATACGGCCACTTAGATATTCCAGTGAGTTAAATAATAAATAATTTATATTAAAAACACTTAACATGAGGGTGATATCTAATAATTCATACATATTACATTACCTTCAACCATTAAAAGTTGCTTTCTTCCATTCGTATTTAAATAGAAAATGTAGGCTTTGTTATCACACAAAAAAACATGTTAAAAACAGGAAGAAATAGATGGCGCTTCTCTTTCCCAACACAAACTCGTTCCCCTCTCGTTTTAACTTTAAACTTCCGGTATGTTTTTTCAAAAAACCTCCAACCCCTCTCCTTTAACCCCCTCAATTCCTTCGTATATATTTCTATAACCCCTCTATTATTTTTTTTTCGTAGCTCAGCCGAGTAAAGAAACTTCACGCACAAAACATCCTTCCCCCCCTCTTTTCAAAAGCCCCCTTACACCCCCTTTCACTCTTCCTCTTGATCGAATGTGTTCTTACGGAACTTATTTTGCATGTTGAGGGTGTGTGAGGGGGTATGGGAGGGTGGGAGAAAAATCTGCATTTCAAACATAGTTTATATATTATGGAGTTCCGTAATGCATACTAATGTGGTTGGCAAGGGATGGTTAGGGGTTGCAGGGGGTTGAGAGGAAGGGTAGGAAAGTAAAATGAGATATCCCCCCCTTACCCCTTGTGTAACCCCTCAACGCCCATATATGATGACATGTTGATGTTGGCTGATCATAAAAATACCACTTTATACTCGAAGTGATGTAAGTCTAGATTTCTAAAATGTAGGTATATTTTTTTAAATGTTAATGTTAGCTCATGGGACCCAAATTTTACTAAACTTTGAATTATTATTGTTAATATCTTAACTTGAATGTGGGTATGAGGAAGAAATAAGTGTATAGGTAATCTACCTTCGTTTGCGTGGAAGAAGGGTGGGTAGCCATTTACAAGGGTGTCGCGCTGGTGGGAGGGTTTGGGGGGTGTCATTCCCCCCCTCCCCCCAATGTTTGTTAAAAGTTTGTGAGATTTGAGATCTGGAGTTGGAAAATTATAGGCTTATTCTGTACCCCATTACTTTCTATTATGAAATTCCTTAACCACAGACTTTTGCAGATAAATTTAAAATTTCCCAACTGTTGATCCCTATTCTTCAAAATTCCCAACATCAAAAATCATAAAACATTGAAAGGAAATTCTGTGTTTAGTAGATTGTGGAAATCTTAGTTAATCAAGTAGTCTAGTAGCGCCGTTGTCAGTAGGCAGAGACAACAGCCGGCCAATGTATGGCAAATGCAGAATCATAAAGGAACATGAGCTGCCCAGCAGCAAAATGAAGCTTGAAGTGTCAGCATTGTCAGCCAATGTTTTGTTTATGGTATAGTGTTTTTAGTTGTGACTTTCGTGGCTGCTAGACTGCTTTATGATTCAAGTTATTATATTTTGTACAGTCAATTAGGGCTTTTTTAAATTTTGAAGGCATAAAAGCAGTGAATGTTACGCAACATTTTATTGTTTTCTTATTGAAAGCTCTGACGAAATGAGGAAATTGAGGTTAGTGTTAATGTTTGACTTCTGAAATACGCACTAATTTGTTTTAGCAACTATCCATACTAGTTTGAATTGAACTGATGTATCTTATTTCATTGTTTATTAAAATAGGCATTCATGAAAGCAATTTAAATAGGCTCAAAGCAACAATGAAGGAAGGGGAGTAATAGAGCTGTGCTACAATGTTACAACTATTATAATTTTTCATTTTATTAAGTAGACTACATTAAATAAAAGATAAGTTTTTTTCACCACTTCTCATTTTCAAAGTTGGGATATATTTTTAATTCGTTATTTGGTGTTCGATTTGCATGAAATTTCGTATGACCATGTTGTTTAGGGTGCTGATTTTGAATTTGCCATAAGTTATTTAATACAATTTCAGGGGAAGCCTCGCACTATATTAAATTGTTTAAATTACTTAGGTGTTGTGATGAACTGCAGTGTGCTGTGTTTTGAAATTCCATTACAATTTGAGTGGATGATAATCATCGATAGTTTCAAGTTCCGGTATGTTTTGTGCAATGTTCTGGTGTGTTTTTATGAAGTCAGAATATGCAGTAGACTGTAAAGGTGGACATTCAAACAAAGATATAAATAAGTTGAAAAAGAGAGACGAGGGGCGCTGGGAGGTGAAAAGTTCCCCAAGATAGCACGCGAGTACGAAAAAATAATAAATGTTTGAGAACCACTGTTCTAAACTAGCGGTTTTATTATTTCTAGAGAAAGCATCTCTTTATCTTCTTGGTCAAGGGTGGTTAAGTCTCTTTGACCTCAGAATCCTCCCCGCATCTTTTATTATTATTATTATTATTATTATTATTAGCACCGCGTCTTACTACCCGTTCGGGTTATACGCACTTACACTAATGTGTAATGGTAGGGTGATTGTGATATGAAATGAAGGACCTACAGTTTAACGTGGAATCCGAACCACGGTGGAGACCTGGCATTCCTCACATTCACAAGATGTCTTGTCAGAGGTGAAGGAAGGGTTTGGTAATCAGATAAATCTTTGCCGGGACCTGGGATTGAACCCCGGCCGCCGCATCTTTTAGAGTACAGTACAACTATTAATTTCATCAGGATACGCCACTGATATATATTGTAAGATACCACCTTGATCATGATAAAAAGTTATATTTTTCTAGTTGTAATCATTATCAAAGATTATAAAATAATAGAATTTTGGGGGAAATAAACTTTATGATTATAAACATACTTTTTTTATGGTCAACATTGATTGATTTTTTTTACTAATTTATTAGTGTTATTTTAAATTGTAATGATAATATCTATCAACATGACAGCTGCGGATCACATGACTTGATGTATGAATATATTAAAATAGATCTAGAATATTTGCTGTTGGTTAACTCTTTTCCTATAATAATATAATTAAAACGGTCCTATTTATTAAATGAGTTGTCTCAATCTCCATTTCCACCCCTCTCTGAAAAAACAAATTAATTAGTTTTGTTACTTAATGAATCTATCAAAGTTATAACCTTAACTCAGGATATCTTCTCTAAATCCTGTTTCCTCCCCTTTCAAGTACATTTTCATAAATGTACACGATAAAAATAAAGATTAGAAAGAAAATCTGTTAAAACATCTTCAAAATAAATTTAAGTAATCTTCTTGTTTTTTGGTCCTTGTTTCTTTTGAACAAATCGTAATCCATCTTCATCTTCCTTTATTTCTTATATATATATTTATAACCATTTGTGAATCTAGTTCTTCAAAAAACACCGAAAAAAAACTCGTTATTCTTTCTGACTTGTGTCTACCAAAAGTTTTTCATTTTTCTTCTGTTTTTTTATAACAAGATTTGCGCTTTTTTTTTTTTTTTTGCTGTACCCCTCTCAAGGCAACCTTCCCCTCCCCTTTCACTGTTGGAAAATCTTATCTAGATGTTGTTTTTCGCTTGCTTCCCCTCTCTCTTTCTGCCCCGCGGTGGATACTACCCTCCCGACAGTCATGTATTCTGGCTGCCTGTTATTGGACCCATGAGTTATGAAGGAACCAGAGAAGATAAAAAGAGCTAGCGCGCTTGGGTTGGTTGGATACGTCGATTGCTTTCTACGTGCAAGAAGAGGTTTTTGTGTGTGTGTTTTTTTTACTATTATATTTTTATTTTTTCCTCCTTTCACCCTCAAAACCTTCGAGATATAAACAAGTGAATCTATCCAACACACCACTATAAATTAAATTGTGGGTTTTGTTGGCAGACAATTGTTTCAATTTCTGGCGGTAGGGGGGGGGGGGATAAAATGTGTTTTTTATATCTGTATAAAACCAAGAAAATTAAAACTTATACAAAATAAAAATAAGTTTACTAATTTTTCGTGAAATATATATAGACATTTACTTTATTTAAACATTTCCGTTAGTATCCTTAATAAACGAAATTAACTAGCACTGCGTCTTACGAACCGTTCGGGTTATACGCCTATGTAGTCTAATCAAATTACGCTAGTAGGTAAGGGATAAGGAAGGTTGAATTTAGAGGAAGTGTATCCATATTTGCGTGAAGAGAAGGAGGGAGAAACCATATACGATAAACCACCCTCAGTACACCCAACCGGGATTGAACTACGATCTCCCCGTCATCAGCAGGCCAGTCTATTGGGAGAGTGACGCCTTACATCATGTGAACACTGAAACGAGTATCCTTAATAATGTATTTAGTTTTTACTCTACAGAATGAGCCATTTTAAATACATCTGTTTGACAGCCCCAATTCGACTCCAGTTGGGATTAGGTTGTTGATATTACAGCGAACAAAAAACTTAGCTAAATCCATAAAGTATCATGCTTCTGAACTAAAGGCCTCAAGTTTGATTCCAAATAGAGATCTAAAATGTAACTACAGTCCAACTATCGCTGTAAAATTCTTTGATGACAGAAAAGTTACTAAATCTACTTTCACGTATCCATACATCATGTCATGTGAAAAAAATATAAACTCGTTAAGAGAGAAAGAGAGGGTAAAAAAAAGAGTAATATAAATGAACGATTTGTAGAATGTCGAGCATTTCAGTACTCGCTGACAACTCCTGTCAACACCCAGTTCCATCTTGAGACGCCCTGTCATTTATCTAAGACCCTCCCTTCTACCTCATTTTCATCCCCATCCACCGAACAGAAGGGGAAGAAGGAAAAAATCTCCCCTTATTCCTTGGCTAAGGGACTGAGAGAAAGAGAATTTATCTCGGCCTTTACTCTTAACGACGGTAAACAACTCGTGGAGAAACTATTGCCCTTTCTCTATCACAGCCGCACTTTTATATTACATCAGTTTTATTTTAAAATTGAAACATTAGCTACATGACCAATGGTAGCTGTTGTTTCAAGGCAACCAACATCTTAAATTTGCTAGCCAATAGGAGAGTGAGAGTGAATTCGAAAGAAACGAATTAGCAGCTGCCTGGAAATAAGGGCGGGAAACTTCAATATTGATGTTAGTAAATGATTTACCCGGATCAGATCAGAAGCTATGAGTGTATACGTCCAATCTTATATATATATATGGTTACCTTAATGTAGTTTTTATTTCATACGTTTCAACAAACGATATATTTAATGAACTAATAAAGTGTTTCTCAAAGTCTTGGTGACGAAGGAATACCAGATATAATTTACGCGCACTGAGGGGCTTAACATATTGAAGTTATGCGCACTCCATGGCACTTAGAGAAGGAATGACTGAGGGGGTCTTGAAAATTATGGAGGAAAAACATAATTTATAGGCAATTCTTTTTTAGGAATGTAAATAGGTTACAAGACCAAATTTAATTTACTAAAATAAATGTTAAAATTAAAAAGATATATATTTATTTCATTGAATTAGTAAGTTAGTAATTGTGATCATTATTAACATTCTAGATTTCATAATTATTTTGAGATAAGGGCAGTGTTCTCGCAGTTTTTATAACAAAATATTTTGTTAACATAAGTAAATAAAATATTACTCCACTACAAACATAGAATTTAGTTTTCATCACGTGTTGATATAAACAATTCTTGAATATCTGTTATGAGCATAGCGGCATTAGATTAGATACTTTTACAAATGAAGAGAAAAAGTTGTCATTAAATTTCAGGACACCCCTTGACAGATATTCAACAATTGTTGATATCACTACGCGAAGAAAATTAAACTCTATGTTTCCACTGGAGTAATATTTGATTTATTTTAGCAACAACAAAAGTTTTGCTATAAAAATTGCAAAAAAAAAACCAACACTGGCCTTGTCTCACGTTCTGTTCACTCTCAACTTTAATTCATTATTATTAGTCATTACTAAATTTCCTGAGATCATGCGGGCCGTGTGATAGGCCACAGAGGACCACCACTTTTAGAAACACTGACATTATCTATTGGGTTAAGAATGATCTGGGTAAATTTGGAGTAAGTTTTTCCAAATCAGCGTGTAAATAAGTGTGAGAAAATCAACAGGGATGTATCACTTTTGAAACAACCCTATCCCTACCACGAGCGCATCTGAACGAGATTTGAACCTACCTTCTTCCCTTCGCGAGTTATCCACTCTATTATAAGCATGGTGTATCAGACTGTGGGACCACCGGTAATGTATTTAAATCGATAGTGGGCAAAGTTCTACTTTATTGCAGTATGGTGGTCTTGTGGCAAACTGCTCGTCTCAGGACCCGGTGTTTGTGGGTTCAAACCCAGCTGACGTCGACTGAACTTTCTTGAGGGATAAAATACCGTACCACAACATCTGTTGGTCTCATTTCGATTTTGACAAGTAAAAGAACCCTGAAAGGCATGTTAAAATACCTTTCTCGGTAAATTTAGTAGGACCTTTCACTCTGGCTGATAGAAATTCTAGTGTGCTGGTACTAAAATAAATATTGAGAGATACTTTTTTGGAGTCGTTTGATAGTTGTAGACGCCGTTAAATGAGGATATCTTTGAAAGATAATAAGACACAGTGAGAAAAAATAATTTTTAAACTAGGATTTGTACGTTTGTAGGTTGTCAAGGGGTTGCGATGGTCTCATAACCCAAAACATGGGTCTAACTCCTCAAAAGTTTGGAAACCGATCAAATAGAAAGTATCTAGCTTGGGTAAAGAACTATGTCAGAAGCTAAACGTTCTTAACAACTGTCTCAAGGTCATACACATGACCTTGTTTACGAGTTACTACCAAGTGATTACAATAAAATGTTTGCATACCGTACTCAATATCTCTCGACCTGTTGACTAAACTGGATATCATGTCTGAGAAAACTGAATGGATACTATTGGAAAATAACGTTGTCATTCTCTTTTTACTCGTGTGGTCAATTTTCACTTAAATGTAAGAAACGTTTCACAACTTTTGTTTGATGATGTTGCCAGTATATCCTTCTTATCCTACTTTCCTACATAACTGAGAGTGAGGAGATTTGGCAACATTTAATTAAGAGAGAGCGAGCAAAAACAAAGCTTTTCTCCATAAGACCTGCTGTTCCATAAGCGATGATAGATGTAGGTACATTAGCGCCATGGCTTCTTTGGTGCTGACTGACAGCTGACAGCTTACAGCTGACTGATCTGAAAAGTTACCAGACCATATTATGTATCCCTACGCCGAACCATATGATCTGCAAAAACATTTGTTTAGCAGCTGTCACTTCTGACAGTCAAAATTTAGGTATATACCTAAATGTTGACTGTCAGAAGTCAGCTGTGAGCTGTCAGTCAGCACCAAAGAAGCCTCGAGGCTACTGTATGCTCTGTGGGTTATTCCTGATTATTCCAAACCTCTGGTGTGTTTTAAATAGTGCGGAACTCTACGCCACGACGACGGCAGCAGTGTCTTGTTCAGGCTGAAGGTGGCCATTTTGAGAACTTCCGCAACTACACATTACTGCAGTACATGCGTGTCTATAACTTGGGAACAAATTCAAATAAGACACTTGTATGTATTCACAATTTTCATTGTTTTTGTGTCTCCTGTCTACTGCTGATGTGGGTTACACATGTTACGGGACAACATATATATATATATTATGTGTGTATCTATATATATATATATATATATATATATATAATGTGTGTATCAGGTCAGTAAATATTACGGGTTATCACAATGTAGGTGGTCCTTCACAAGGATCTCTTGTCAAGAATAAGAATGGAAAATGTGTGCATGAGAATGGGGGAGGGGGGTGTACAAAACAAATTTCATGAGGGAGAGGCCATTGTTGGTCATCTTTTCCAGACAAAATCTGCTTTAGAAAATAACCACTGTATTATGTTGTTCTGACCATCTCACAACCCCTCACCCCCCACCCCTTGAGTGGCAGCTTTTCCAACTAAAGGCGAAAACATGTATCCGGCCATTTCTGCCAACACACGTCACCTGCTTTCTAGCAATGATCTGAGCAACAATGGCATATGACGCGTATAATAAACTTACAAACTTAAAAAGATAATGATGAACACGCATCTATGGACATGCGTATCAAGGCGTCAGTCTAGTCGCGTTTCCTTCTACCACACCTTTAGGTTTGTCCACTTGTCGTTAAGTGCTGCTACTATCGACTACAGGGGCGCCCACAAGAGAGGCGAGGGTCAGGGGGACAATTGTCCCTACTGAGACGCTGAGGTTGTATAAATATTAGAAGTAGGCTAATCCCGCCTAACACTAGTACTCAAACAATGCCCCCAGCCAACAGAGATTTATAAAATATAATTAATAAACCAATTACTAACACCCGCCATCAGGTCACCGGCTCACCTAAGGGTTGATAGTTTGGCGCGTGCGCGCGAAATTCCAACAGCACTCACCATTCAAATCGCCAATGTCAAGTGTCCACCCACAAATTTCGATAAATTTGAAACATATTTCTTTTGTTGCATCTTATTTTCAGGAGATAAGGATTGCTTAAAAAAGCGTCTTTTGGGGCTTCCATTTAATTGATTTTACTGGAGGAGGACCCTCAGACCCCCTTCTATACCCTCTGATTGAGTGAAATGAAGATATTTATTTACATACTCATCTAATTACAGTTTAGTTTCCTATCACCCACTTCAGTGGCTGCGTGATCTAAGGCGTTATTCTCGCAGTATACTAGACTGGTGATGATGGGTAAACTTCCTGTAAATTAAACCCTACTCATCCCCTAACATATTAGCGCAATAAGTTTGTACGTGTATAGCCCGGATGGGTAGTAAAACATGGCGATGAAAAGAAAGAGTAAAATGTTATCAATTTTGATTATAAAAATAATATGTATTTTTATTTTTCTAAAAGGTTCTTCAATTATTATTATTATTATTATTACCACGTCTTACTACCAGTTCGGGTTATACGCACTTACGCTAATGTGTTATGGTAGGGTGATTGTATGAGATGAAATGGAGGACCTACAGTTTAACGTGGGATCCGAACCATGGTGTAGGCCTGGTATTCCACACATTCACAAGTTGTGATTAATACACGTCTTGTCAGAGGTGAAGGAAGGGTTCGGTAATCAGATAAATCTGTGCCGGGACCGAGGAATGAACCCCGGTCTCAAGGTTCTTCTAACCGAAGCCCTGTTGTATTAAGGCCGCCAAATGGTTGTCTGATGATATACTCCCTTTCTGCACAGCGTCCACGTGGGAGGGAGGATTCTAGCTCTGTGTGTGTGTGTGTGTGTGTGTTTGACAGCAACGCCACCGCGAGGCTATGGGAAGGCTAGCAGGAGGCTGTTTGTCTGTCTATCTGTCTATCTGTATGGAAACATAGCAGCGGAATAGCAAACAGATACAGTAACAACAGGCAGGGGAGTGATTTGTCTATTGTCTGCGGCTCAACAGCAACAGATTACGCCCACAGAAAGCAGGAACACCATTATCTGTAATGAGATCTGAACTTAACCTACATTCAAGCGGCTTCCGTTTTCCAATTGACGGACAAGGGGTTGGGTAGGAGGATACCTATTCACTTACTGAGGTTTCATATGATCCAAATTGATCTCTAAATGCTCTTTTCTTTTGTAATGTTACAGAACATTGTTATTCTGTTATGAATAAAATTTAGAAATTGTTTACAGCTAACAGTTTACTGGAGTCCTGAGATGTGTTGCAGATGTCGAGAAATATAGAGTTATTTTAGAATTGTTTGCTATTTTAAAATACTTTTCACGTCAAAATGGAGGCGAAAAGTATAGCTATATAATTAAAAACCTCAAATAAAAAAAATTGAAATTTATTCATTTTAAACAAAGTTAAACGTGAAATTTTGCAGTTCTTAGATTTAAAAAAATAATCAGAAACATATATTTTAGCTTCTCTCAAACAAAGTATTTTTTCAACGTGACTTTAATACAAAATTGAGAATTTTTAAATTAATTTTGCAAGCTTCAGGATTATCATCACCACAATAAATACTGCAGTGTGAAGATATTTCCCTTCAATTAGGCGGTGCCCTTAAGGGTAAGTGTTTATTTTAACTGCAGACCGTATTTTAACTATGGGCTTCTACTAAATGTATAAAGGTATTTACTATCATTTTGAATTAATTATCAAGTTTTGTTTCACCAGATACATTCGGTCCAATTTTATAAACTGAGATTTTTTTTTAAATATCCTATCTTGTGATATTTAATTAAACCAATGAGTTCAGTAATTGTATTTACACAAAGATTGCTATGAGATGAATCTCATTCAATATATTTTTCTGTAATATTTCAAATCGAAAGTTTTTTTTATATAAAATTAATCCCATCACTGTTTCTCATTCATACCGTTCATAATCCTAGAACCTCCTGTACTCCCACCCCTATTCGATCTTGAAGGAAATATATAGTTATGTAATGTGTTACTAGACCTACTTCCAAGGCAAACTTATTTTCTCTCTCTCAAAACAAATTTTCTTCAGTACTTTGCTCTTCTGCTTGTATTCGCCTGGCAGATTCCTAAAGAGTTTTGTCGGGATTTAATCCGACCCGGTGGGGGGGTTTTGAAGGGGTGGAGATGAGAGGGGGGGTAGAAGAAGTTTCTGGAGGAAAGAGGGCACACAAGTATTACAACAGCTAGAGACGCCCCCCCCCTCCCTTATACTCTATTCTCTTACCCCCTCCTATACCCCTTTCTTCACTTAACGAAGCGTTAAGTCTATGCCTCGTTGATTCCTTCAAGAAATTCATAAATATGGATGCTGTCTTGGACCTTCTTGCATACTTGCAGTGAGCTGCTTCTATCTACTTCTTCTTCTCCTATCGTACCCACATTCCTCCCCCCTTGCCTTAACCCCCTTACGTTCCCACCATCAACCCCATCTTAATGGAAATTCTTCAATTAACTTTGTTTCTCAAGAGGTACGTATTGCCGGAAAAGACGACCGACTAAAATCTGCGTATCCTGTTAGAAAATGAGAAGGAGTCAGCCTGGTGCTTTATTTTCTGTCAAGAGAAGGGAAAGTTTTGAAATTCTAGTTTTCATGATTAACTGCTTTTGTGGTTAATTTTTCTTGGTTGTTTTTGTGTGGTTTTATTTGTACCCCCTTACCCTTACAAATAATATGCATTAAAGCTTGAATATTTCAATTAAACTATCCAAGAAATAAAAGAAATGATTTTTAAATAAGTGAAAATATTAGTGTAGTTAAGTCATTTCTCATTACTTAAAATTTGAAATGAAATATTCCACAACTAATCAAAATTAACTAATTAAATACAGTATATTTTAGTTTTTTCTAGTTTAAAAACTAATTTCTGGTATCAAACTATCTAGCCATTCGACTAAGTTATTTTAAGAGTAAATTTTATTCTTATAAATTCATATACAAAATATCAAAAATGCTAAAAAGACTTGAGAAATGTTTTATTTGTACTAGGTATTTAATAATCCTGTGTTTATAGTTTACTTTTTATTTTTTTAGCTAAAGTTTTATAGAGATATAGTGCCTTTAACCGTACATATTTGAATATTTATATATATTTATAAAGATAATATGTATATTAGAAATGGTGACCTGGTGGTATAAGGGTAAGGTGTCAGACTTCTGTGGGGGTGGCCGGGGTTCAATCCTCGGTCGCGGCAAAGATTTATCTGATAAACAAACCCTTCCTTCACTTCTGACAAGACATCTTGTGAATGTGGGGAATGCCAGGCCTCCACCGTGGTTCGGATTCCACGTTAAGCTGTAGGTCCTTCATTTCATCTCACTATCACCCTACCATTACACATTAGCGTAAGTGCGTATAACCCGAACGGGTAGTAAGACGCGGTGCTAATAATAATAATAATAATAATAATAATATATTAGAAATATATGTAAAAATAATTATTTTAGTTTTGAATTAATTGTTATCACTAATAATAGGTAGGACTATATAAAATAAAATATATTCACAAAGCACTAACGTAATAAGAAAACACTTTCCACTTCTTTTCTCCAAAATTCTTGTAGTGATCTCATATTCATTAAATACACAGAATCCAATGTATATGGCTCACATAATGTTTCCATCTATTTATTCCAGATAATGGGACAAGGAACATAGAAAATAGTAAAGACGTTCCTTTAAATACACTCTACTCATCTTATTTATTTAACTAATCCATTTAAAGTTTATTATATCTAGCATACTGGCATTAAAACGTACCACTAAAATAAAAACAAAAATGTTGCCTAATATTATGTGTGTAAATAGTACCTACACTGTATGCAACCCGTTTAGTATGATTGTATCACACATTGCGTTAGAAGTTGGTTAAGATTCGTGAACAATACAGTATCTCCAGGTAAGGGATTGTACAGGTTTAAGGGCATAACAATCAAATACAGTATATTCCGGTTAGTTGGGGCACTATTTAATCGGAGTAGCAATTTATTGGGACAAAATTTGAAGAACATAAAAAAAGCTAGACTGAATTTGGACCAACTTGCTGTAGTGACTGTCAGGATTGAATACAATACAGCCAGTCTTTAATCAGTATCAGATATTTGTGCTGACTTTGTTCAGTTAAGGTTGATAAAAAAACACATCATCATTATGATTTTTTTCAATGTGAAGAACCTTTATTTATGTGTAACCTTTGCTTATCACAATAATTATTTAGACGGTATCTTAATTTTATATATGCGTACATTAATTGTTTTCTTTTAGCTTTAGCTATTTCTAAATAATGGTTTGTTCCAATCTAAATTAAACACACTGGTCTTTCTTGAAATGCTACATCCTTTTAATTTTATCCATACCATATTTGCTCTGTTAAAATGTGTTTTTCATCTCATTGGTTAAAATTTCTCTTAATTGGGGCAGCCGCTTAATTGGGCTAAAGTAATCTAGTCCGATGTGTCCCAATTAACATGAATCCCCTGTTGTACGTTTGAAATTTCTAATATATATTTATAAAATCTAGCAGTTACATTTGAAAACTCTGATTGAAAAATTGACGCACACACACAGCAAGTATGAATAAAAATAGTGTATTGAAACTTCTTCTATATCGACTGGATTTTTTTAACACCTTTATACCGTTGTTGCATGTGGGGAGAGCACTGTGATAATTGGCAGGGTTGTAGTAATTAGAGGACACTTGACTGGCTGACTGTTGACATGCTTTACTACGACCACCTTCCCCGGGTGTTACTATGACAACTCGCAGCGACGCACAGGTGGGCGTGCATGCATGCGTGTGTGGGGTCGGTATACTCCCTGGAGAAAGAAAGAAAATAAAAGAACGACAGCTTTCCCAACTATAGCTTTTAGAGTGACTTTATTATATATTAATTAACCATTACCGGAATGCAGATGGTGGGAAGATATGGGTTCATATCCCTGTCGGGTGTACTGAACGTTAGTTTTTCCTCAATTAGTTTACACTCTCCCTTCATGCACATGTGGGTACACTTAGTTTAAATTCAACCTTACTCATTTATAACACATTAGCGTAACTATTACATATGCGTATAAAACAGACAGGTAGTAAGATTTGGTTCTAAGAAAATAAAAATGTATTACGTTCATGTTATCTCAATATTTACACAAATGGGTTATGGATGAGGTAAGTAAAGTTTTAGAGAAAATGTATCAGTTTTTGGATGGAGGGATGGAAAGAAACCATTTTAAGAAACCTAAGTAAGACTTGGATTCGAACACCAACCTCCCTGTCACCGGCACATGAGGTCAGAAGAAACTGACGTCTTATTTAATGTAATCCCCGAAGGGATTTAAATTATTAATTGGTCTAGATTTATATTTGTCTGAGTTTAATTAGATATTTTCGGTACAGAATAAGGAAAAAAAACTATGATAATGATATAAGTTACTAAAATTAAATTTAAAATAATAAACAATATTAGATGTTATATTTTATTCAATATTTATTTTAATATTTATACACTGTTTTGACCACTGAAAAACATTTTTTTTAAATGTTACTTTGGCGTGGATATTTAAGAAGTATTCATCAATGTTACATTGCACCATGTTATACAAATTGAAATCTGAGCGATTCTAACTATTCTACATTTGTTTAGTTATGTCATATAATTATTTTCCTATGTTGACTCAACTACATGTTGAACCATTTTAAAAGTTTTAGTCCATGTCCTGTTTAAGAGTACCTGGGCTACGTCGAAAGGAGGATGAAATGAGTTGAAGCAATATTGTATTTATTTTGGCGAAATATATGTTTATATCTTAAACTGAAATACATTTTTTTTGTCAAAATAAATCCGATATATCTCCAGTATAAACATAAAGAGTTTAATTTTATTCACATTGTGATATCAACAGTTCTTTAATATCTGTCAAGGGTTTCCTGTAATTTAATGACCACTTTTTATTTTCATTTAAAAAGTTTTTCGTCCAATACTGCTAGGTTTATGACATATATTCAACAACTCTTGATATCACCGTGGGAAGGAAATTAAATTCTTATATTTATACTTGAGCAATATTTTACTTCTTTTTTTCCAAACTAATCTTTTGCTATAAAATCTGCAAAAACACCTACCTTTTATCACGTTTCCTGAAGTCAATTTAAAAACATGATATTTATATACGGCTATAACAGTACATAACAAATAAAATTTCTAAGATATTTAAACCACCTTAAGATAATTCTAAATGCTGTGTCATCTTTGTGACAGTCTCCCTTACAAAAATCTGGACGGGTGATGAACAAAGGCCAACAATTATTACACACCCATGGCTTCTTTGGTGCTGACTGACAGCTCACAGCTGACTTCTAGCATTCAACATTTAGGTATGTACCTAAATTTTGACTGTCAGAAGGGACAGCTGCTAAACACACGTTTTTGCAAATCATATGGTTCGGCGTAGGGATACATAATTTGGTCTGGTAACTTTTCAAAACTTTTAGCTGTGAGCTGTGAGCTGTCATTCAGCACCAAAGAAGCCATGGGGCTACTGTATTAATAGGGGGGGGGGAAATAAAATACTAAAATAATGATTCACTTAGTCAATGTAGCAATCTCTTTTTACACTGAATAAAAATATAAAAGCACGTGAAATAAGTGATTTTGTCACTGACTTTACTGTTGAGATCTGGAGGGTGAGTATGTGTGGGTATAGGTGGCGTAAAAGGGAGAGAGATGCTCCCAAACCACATCATTATGAAACGGAATAGACACATCTCCCACACCCTTTTTTCTATCCACCCTATCCTTCGTTTAACGAAGGGTTGTGGACGTTCTAGATACGAGACAGGTTACCCATTTGACGAGGGGATTAGGCTTAACAGAAATAAATTTGGGTAATTTTATCAAACTGGTTTCTTTTTCCTGAATCCTATAAGAGTCCATATACGTGTTTATGTAGTCAAAATGATGGATAACGAGCTTTGAAAACTGTGGCTAGATTCCAGAGGTTCCGACACATTATTTCAGTCAGTAGCGTGTATGCCTACTAAATTAAGAGTCCTATGTTCAATTCTCAACATGTTCAAAATATGTATGTGGGTTTTCTACTTTATAATAAGTGACGGCTTGGCTCTGGGTGTTATTTATGTTCTAGATTTTAGTGGGTGAAATTATTAATTGTACTCGTAAACTAGCAAAGCTTGGGAGATCAAAGTGATTTTTAGTACGGCTACAGCTGCAACAAATATAATAACCTATTTGTAAATGTTATAAATTGACACATATACACGGTAATCGAACAAGGGACCTTGGATGAGCACTTCAATGCTTTTAGACTGAGCTTTCTTGGATTAATCCCAAGTATAGCTGTCATTTATCAAATTATACTAATATTTTAGATTTTAGTTAGTGTATATGTCGTGTGCTGATACAGAGAAATAAGTCGGTTCGGAAAGTGTACGTTAAGTACCTCAAATTAAAGAATAAATAAAAATAAGAAGTTGGTAGGTATTATCATCTAATTATTTTCACCCTTTTGGGTCATACATACACACACACACACACACATATATATATATAGATATATACATACTTACTTTTAAATGTATTTTGAACACACGTTGTTTAAAATATATAGTTATTATATAAAATTATATAGTTATATATTATATATATAGAGTATATTTTATTCTCTCTTTCTCTCTCTTTCTCTCTCTCTCTCTCTCTATATATATATAGAGAGAGTATATTTTATTCTCTCTTTCTCTCTCTCTCTCTCTCTCTATATATATATATATATATATATAGAGAGAGAGAGAGAGAGAGAGAGAAAAAAAGAGAAAAAGAGAGAAAGAGAGAATAAAATATACTATATATATATAATATATAACTATATAATAATATTTAATATTTAGCACCGCGTCTTACTACCCGTTCGGGTTATACGCTTTTTAAGTACTAATTACTCTAATGGATTAGGAATTGGGAAGGTTGAATTAGAGGAAGTGAACCCGCATTTGTGTTGAGGTAGAGTGGAAAACCATTTAGGAACCACCACCCCCCCCCCAGTTCACCCGACCGAGATTCGAACCTCGATCTCCCCGTCCACAGCAGTCGAGCTCAACACGACAAGCGCGTTAGCCAACTACGCCATATAACTATATATGTATTATAGAGATTATAGAGAGATAATAACTATACATATATATATATATATAGAGAGAGAGAGAAAATAAAATTGAATAAAATATACACATATATATATTAGAGACGGTACATTCGAAACCAATGGTATTCAAGAAATTCTAGAATCATAAGAATCTCAAAAAAGGATCTCGATTACAATAAATGAAGACCCTGACTTGACTTGTGTAGGTGGAAGGTAGTAAAATCCCCACCCAAAAAGAATAAAAGTGTATTAATATACTCAATTTACTAAAAAAATATAAAAAAGCTATCTTTGTTGTTTATAACGTAATAGACATGGCAAACCAAATATAATTTGTGCAGCGGCACCAAGACTTAAACAATTTTTTTTAAAATTAAATTTGATTTGATTTTTTATTTTAACTAAAGTTCTAAAATTTTTAAATATTCGAGGATTCGAGCTTGGATTCAAGATTCAAAAGAAAATTTAACATTAACATAAAGATTCGGGTTTGAGAATTATAGGGATCATTCCATTTCTAATAAATATAGGCCTATAGTATATATTATTTAATGATTAAAAAAATACCCACTTCAATGGTCACAAAATTTCTCGCCTTAGACTAGACTGCTAGTGACTGGTAGGTTTTGGGGTTGAAATCACGATTAGACGTACTGAGGGTGGTTTTATTAATCGGTTTTATCAACTTCCCTCAACGGAAATTACGGTAGGCTACATTTTCTCACCCGCCTCGATGGCGTAGTTGGCTAACGCGCTAGTCGTGTTGAGCTCGACTGCTGAGGACGGGTAGACCGAGGTTCGAATCTCGGTCGGGTGAGCTGGGGGTGGTTTTTCCTAAATGGTTTTCCACTCTCCCTCCACGCAAATTGGGATTCACTTCCTCTAATTCAACCTTCCCAATTCCTAATCCCTTAGAGTAATTAGTACTTAAAAAGCGTATAACCCGAACGGGTAGTAAGACGCGGTGCTAAATATTAATTACATTTTCTCTGAATAAGCCCTATATTAAGGTACACTTGTCCCTACCTCAAGACTGTTAATATTAGGGTAGTCTGAACCATTAGTAAATCCCGGTGCACACACATAGAGAAAATGAACAATTCTTACACCCACTTCGCTGGTCGCATGGTCTAAGGCGCTACTCACGCAGTAAACCAGACTGCCAATGAAGGGGAGATCAAGGCTAAAATCTAGGTCGGGTATACTGAGGGGGTTTCCTAAATGGTTTTCCACTCTCCCTCCACGCAAATGTGGGTACGTTTCCATAAATATAACCCTCCTAATTCCTAAAACCACTACAGTAATTAATAGTATACACGCGTGTAACCCTAAGGGGTAGTAAGACGCGTTGCTAAAAAAAAAAATCCCTTGTGCCGCTTTTATCCCGAGAAGGAAGGTCACCTGTTTCTTGTCGAAGCGGAAACCTTCAATGAGGAACGTGATAGTGCTGGATATTTCGTTGAATTGGGGTAATAATGAGGTGTGTTGTTCCTTTTCAGGTGGGTTGAATAGGGCGAGACCAGGTTTTGTATTCAAATGAGCAAATGAGCTACATACATACAGTCAGCCATGTGTGTGTGTGTGTGTGTGTGTGTGTGTGTGTGTGTGTGTGTATGGAAGGTTAGGGAGGGGGAAATCATTGTATCATATTATTGAGGACGATGATGTAACCTATTATCTAGAAACACTGAAATGATTTTCAAGGGGCGTAGATAGAAAGGATACATCATAGCAGAATAAGTATCTTTCATATTTTATTATTATTATTATTAGCACCGCGTCTTACTACCCGTTCGGGTTGTACGCACTTACGCTAATTTGCAATGGTAGGGTGATTGTGAGATGAAATGAAGGACCTACAGTTTAACGTGGAATTCGAACCACGGTGGAGACCTGGCATTCCCCACATTCACAAGATGTATTGTCAGAGGTGAAGGAAGAGTTTGGTAATCAGATAAATCTGTGCCGGGACCGAGGATTGAACCCCGGCCGCTAGCATAGAAGTCTGACACCTTACCCCTAGACCACCAGGTCACCTCTTTCATATTTAATTTAGTAAGTACAACACAAAAGATTTTTTTTTCTTAGCGCAGCGTCTTACTACCCGTTAAGGCTGCGCGCGTATGTACTGATTACTCTAATTTGTTAATGATTAAGGTTGAATTTAGAGAAAGTGTACCTCCGTTTGCGTGGAGAGAAATAGTGTAAAACCATTCATGAAAATAAACACCCTCAGTAAATCTGACAGGGATCTGAAGCCAGATCTCCCCGTCATCATAATTCCAGTCTACCGCGAGAATGATGCCTTTGACAATTCGACCACTGAGATGGGCATCAACAAAGTCATTAAGATCTTAATTTAATGGGAAGGTATGAATGTGAATTAATGTATAATACTGCACCTGCAAAAGCGTGGAAGGAGGGTGTAAAATCTACAGTAATAGATCAGATTTGGAAAAAATAGCAGAAAGTACACACAGCTGGGATTCGAACCCTTACCTTTCTGTAACCAACAATCCAGTCTATTGAAAACCTGACGTCTTATATCACGTGACTACTGGTGGGGTAAGAGACGGAAATGTACTCGAAATTCACGTGACGTGGAGAGTGAGAGAGAGATATTCAGGCCCTAACCTCCTGAATATTGGTAAATTAAAAAATATGAGACCAAGATCGAGTTTGCATGCCCACCGATGCAGGTATCTCTATCACTGAGGAGACGATATTCATAGGTCTACCTGTGATATTCCAAGTATCTCCTTCTATTGTTACTGCTCTCCTCTTCTCTCTGCCCCTGTTGAAACAAAACTTACCTGTGCTATCCCAAGTATTCTCCTTCTATTCTTACTGCTCTCCTCTTCTCTCTGCCCCTGTTGAAACAAAACATACCTGTGCTATCCCAAGTCTCTCCTTCTATTTTTACTGCTCTCCTCTTCTCTATGCCCCTGTTGAAACAAAACTTACCTGTGCTATCCTAAGTCTCTCCTATTTTTACTGCTCTCCTCTTCTCTATGCCCCTGTTGAAACAAAACTTACCTGTGCTAGCCCAAGTCTCTCCTTCTGTTCTGTTCTCCCCACCACTTCTGAAACGATCAATACTTGTATTATGTCAAGTCTCTCCTTCTGTTCTGACGGAAATGACCCGTTGGAGAAAACGCAATTAAAATCTAATTTTGAAATTAGACACAGTTCAGTGCTCAGCTTTATCGGTTAGAAGGGAGGGGAATAATGGCGTGAGGAATGGGGAGGGTTGGTGAGAGGTAGAATTCAGCAGGTACACCATGGGGGTGGCTTTTATATCTCTGGAGGGGGGAGGGAGGGGAATAGCAAAGTTCGCGGTTCGAAAAGGTGAACGGGGGGGTTAATAATGGAGAGGTATCCTTAAGAGGTTGGAGATGGAATTGCGGGATAACATTGATTTTTAACAGCGGAACAATTAATCGTACATTTATGTTTGATGGTAATATTAATATTTAACCACTTCAGTGGCCACGTGGTCTAACGCGCTAATTTCGTGTTGGGATATATTGTCTAAAACGGGTATATCGGGGTTCGATAACGGTCGGGTGAACTGAAGGTGGTTTTCCCTATCCCTCCTCGCAAATAAGGGTGTATTTTCTCTGAATTGAGCCTTCATAATCCATTTGTTTATTTAGTACAGAGGCATATAACTCGAACAAGTGCTATAACGTAATGATGAAAAAAGTATTTATTTAATATTTAATTTCATCTTGAGAAAATAAATATTTAGTTTTTTATTACTTTTGTAATTAACTTGCAATTTCTAATCACACAAATATAACACAATACATATTACATACTAGTTGAACTTATAGAAACGTACTTATACAACATTCCATTGGTCTCGATGCTCAGAACTATTCTAGAAGATTTGTTTTGATTCTCGGTGGACGCTATTTATATATTTCCTATTTGTAAACGGATTATTCAATTTTTTGCAGTTGTGTTCAGGGTATAGAAAAAAAAAAGTCATGTCAGGAATATCAGTCTAAAAATAGAAACATCAATTTTGCAAACAATATTTTTTTTTAAATGGCTTTATTATTTGAGTTAGTTAAGAGGTATTTACACAGATTGGAAGATGAAGGTCACAAGAGTAGACTTATTTGAGTGTATTAAAATATTTAATTGAGTGAAAAAATGTCAATCTTGGAATGAGAATTGAAGCTGAGACCCTTAGATGTGCGCGTCAATGCTCTATAACTGAACCATCCTAGGGTGTATCGTGTCCAGGGCCATCCTTAACTAGTTTTTGATTTATTGAGTCTATTTGTGTTAGCTGAATTGGATTCAGCTATCAAAATGTATACTGTTGATAACCATCACGTACCCGTATCAGTTATTTATACACACACATTAATTTATGAAAATAGTTTAAGTTACTTTTGTAATTTTGAAAATATTGTTCTTCCTATCATATTTTAAATAAAGCATTAGTCTAGAATTATATTGTACTGTGGTTGCTGCTGGCTAGAATAAATATTAGTTTTAAAATATACACGTTGCATAGTAGGTCCACAAATTTATCAATGAATGCCTATAGTGAAAGTTTATTTTATGTACCATCTAAATCTTAAATTTTAACCAACACAATCAATTAAATGATCAATCTTAGGGACCCTATAACTGTTTCTGTAGATAAACATTCTTTTAATAGTATTGTAGCTATTATATACATTTAAATACAATTAAGTTAAATCAGATTACATATTTATAAATTTAAATTTAAAAAATTAAATATTAGATGGTTAATACCAACATTAAATATTAGATGGCTAATACAAACATAATCGTTAAAATAGTATAATAATAATGGTTATATGCTTAAAGCTAAAACTTAAATTTAGAGTATTAGAAATTTTGTTTTTAAATTTAATGAATAATCTTGGAAATAGCTAACATTAATCAAAAGATCGAGAAGTAAAACAATTCATATGTTCTTCATTTTTCATTAGATTTCTTAAAGAATACCTAAATATTATTTACTTTTTTTGTATTTAAAGAAAAATGCTTTCAACTTTTTTCTCCTCAAAACTCTTTTAAAGAAAGTATTTTAAAATCCAAGTAAGGCAATGTCTATATTTATTTAAACTACAAACGCGATGGAATAAGGATGGCCTTTTTTTCTTAAGGTTTCCAAAAAAAAGACCATTCAAACTTGAAAGACGGCTTTGATATTTAATTAAAATGTATTTATTTTTCTTTATTATTATTTTTTAAATGTGTGTGTACACACAGTAAGTAACGATTTTGGTGACTAACTTTCTTAATTACCCTTAATTATTGATTTAATAAATCGTATTAGTGTCTCAAGATGTACATGTAATTATGACCATAAAAGCAAACAAACGAATAAAATTAAAATGTTTTAATGAAAAATTGACTTTATATTTTTAATAATGAAATGGTGTTAACAACTCAAATCTGCTATAAGGTATTTGTTGCAGTGATAAACACGCAGACAATATGTATATTACTTCTCTAAAAATGTTTAGTTTCCTTTTTTTTTCCAACACAAATAATGATTTTGACTATTTCAAAAATTCAGAGTACAAAAGAGCATTAATACTTATTCATCACAAGACGTAAAATAAAACGATGTCCATGTTATTTAAAAAAATGGAAATATAATGTTATTTATCGTTAAAGTATATTTATTCTTAAAATAAAGGGGAGTTATTTTTATCTCACTACGAAAATAATTTTAAAAAGCAAAATAGTTGTTTACTTGATTTAGCAAAATAAAAATTGTGTATGCACTTTTTAAAATGTTCCTCTCTTCTTGATGTTGGCGGAGTGTTTCTGCAACAATTTATACTATCTAGGGGTGACCTGGTAGTCTAGAGGTAAGGTGTACGACTTCTGTGCTGGGGGTCCGGGGTTCAATCCTCGGTACTGACACAGATTTATCTGATTGTCAAACCCTTCCTTCACCTCTGAAAGGTCGTGTATTAATCACACCTTGTGAATGTAGTGATTACCAGGCCTCCACCGTGGTTCGGATCCCACGATAAACTGTAGGTCCTCCATTTCATCTCACAATCAGCCTACCTTTACACATTAGCGTAAGTGCGTATAACCCAAACGGGTAGTAAGACGCGGTGATAATAATAATAATAATAATAATATACACTTTTATTTAGTTTCACAAATCATACTACTTTTTAAGAAATATATTTTATTTTAAGGTGAAAAAGAGAGAAAGTCTATGCGGTGCAACGTAATATTTATTTTAAAATGTTATTATAATTATTTGCGATCTGTAGAAAAGGGGGAGGGGGCGGGAAAGTACCTCTCTTGTCCACCTGGGTGCACCACTGATCTCCCTAGCTAGCATAAGCGTAGAGTTCTCCGAGCCAAGCTCCCTTTCTTCTGTTCCCTCCAACCTAGCTCGGAGCAAACCAAACCACGACTAAACCATTCTAAAGACCGTCTCCTTTTAGTTTGCTACCACCAAGGTAGACACAGGGATTTCATTTTGTACTAACCCCTTACCTTCCTCCCTCCCTTTTTTTTTACTCTCATCCCCCTTATTTTCACCCCGTACCAACCATCCTACACGCTTTTGATGTCTCTGAAGCGTGCATTGCCTTTTCGTTTCTGGCTTTTTAACAAACTCATTTCTCTATCTTCTTTATCCCCCTCTACCCCTATACCATTTTTTTTTTCAAAACGCTTGCTATTTCACCATCTCTCTTTTTTTCGTCCATTTCCCCAAGTTACTTTCTTTCACCATATACTCTCCTTTATCTTTTTTTTACTTGAATATCCCCATATGTATATTATATCTTCTTTTTTTTTCCCCCCCCACAGACACTTTTTTTTTTTTGCCTTCTGAACTTTCTACCTGGAAAATATATGCTTTACTTCAACTAAACCGTCTCTTTCTTCTTCTTTTTTTTTCCCTTTATCCACTTTATCTCCAGCGGATGACATTTTTGAATTAAAGCTTTTTATAAAAGTTGTAAGAGATTAAAGCACATTCAGTCGTTACCAGAAATTATTACACTATATATAATATTAGAAATGTGTGACTGAGTTGCAATATTAATTTGTAATATGGGGGGGAGGGAGTAAAGAATTTTCCAAATAACACTTCGCCTGTGACAAAGAGTTAAAATCGCAATGTTGTCAAGTATATAAAATCATAGCCAAACCCTTTAATAAAAAATAATCAATTACACAACTTATACATTATATAAATTAGCCCCTGTCGTTTAGTGCTCAGAGTTTCTGTATACATATCCAGAGAGCCCAGGTTTGATCTCCGATGCTTCAAAAATTTATCTGTGAAGCAATGGGCCTCGAACGGGGTCAAACCCAGCCTCGTGAGTACAAATGAAGAGCTACTCGAATAAAGAAGTAGCAGCTACGGTTTAGAAAACTGAGTTTAACGGCAGTAAGAATTGCTGTATGACATCATGACACCCAATATCAGCAAATGTTTGAACTATCATCGCTAACGGCAGCGGCCGCTCAGTCGGTATAGATCGCTTGCAGGCTCACACCTTGGAGAAATCATGTAGAAGTAAAAAAAAATTGAGTTTAGAATTGTGTATAATAGTGTTTGTTTGTGTGCAAAATATCAAAACACAAACACAATCTGACAACTTTGTCTAGACTAGCTTGCTCTCGGGATTAATAGTGGTACCATTGAAATATGGATAGAGGGGTGGGGATCTGAAAGCCGTGATGACAACTAGAAAACAAAATATTTATTACAAAGTGATGTGTGTCTCACTAGGAGAATGGAAATAAATAAATAATAAGGTTCCACGAGCAAGAAGCATTTCTATAAGTTTTATCACTATGGGAGTTGTTTAAAAATTTAAATATTATATAAATCTTGGTTATTTATTTCCCTTAACCGTCCGATGGAAGGTTTTGTGGAAATTTAGTTTCATATTCTACCCTGATTCTACGCCCCTGCTGACAAGAAGCGTCCTACGGGAAGCAGGCAGCAACATCTTTCTTATTAAAATAAATATGAAAAATTTGTAACACTACCCTAAAACTTCCTAATAAAACAAATTGTTTAGTGTTTTTTGTCCAAACACTGAAGCGATAAAATAAGTTATGTTTCCCTCCACTCCACATCCGTTTTAAGATCTTCGTAGACCGTATGCGTTTTTCTTGTGTGGCCAATATTTTCACTCATTTTTTATGCTATTGGTGACCTGGTGGTCTAGGGATAAGGTGTCGGACTTCTATGCTGGGATCCGGGGTTCAATCCTCGGTCCCGACACAGATTTATCTGACTACCAAACCCTTCCTTCACCTCTGACAAGACGTGTATTAATCACAACTTGTGAATGTGGGGAATGCCAGGCCTCCACCGTGGTTCGGATTCCACGTTAAACTGTAGGTCCTCCATTTCATCTCACAATCACCCTACCATTACACATTAGCTTAAGTGCGTATAACCCGAACGGGTAGTAAGACGCGGTGCTATTA
Organism: Timema shepardi; assembly: GCA_902151425.1. Taxonomy (NCBI): domain Eukaryota; kingdom Metazoa; phylum Arthropoda; class Insecta; order Phasmatodea; family Timematidae; genus Timema; species Timema shepardi. The sequence continues at coordinate 14,516 of CABFVX010003778.1, read as the reverse complement.
ATAATACTAATAATAATTTATGCTATTTTTATCATTTGCATGCACAAAAATAATTCATGAATCTTGAAAATACTTGCAAATGTCAATGCACTGTGAAGCTCTCTGAACCTAATCCCAAGACTTTACAGTCACTCCACCGCTGATGAAGATAAATTTTTTTGATTCTCAACGGAACGGACCGTTAGCATATACGTTCACCTTATCCTAAGCGACACAAAAGCTATCTTACAGATTTGTCTCAACATTAGCTCTGTTCACACAACGTTACGTGTTTACACTGGTTCTACACCCTCATACTCAGTATTATCACCATCAATCTCATCTCATCGGGACGTGGTATTGGGCTACGAATGTTGTAGCCCAGACGCGCAATATTATCTTACTAATAATATAAGTGCGAAAGTTTGTGTGTTTGGATGTTTGTTACTCAATCACGCCAAAACTGCTGAACGGATTCGAGTGAAACTTTGTACGTTGGTAGAGTATGTCCTGGAATAACATATAGGACTATTCCCAACCTGTAATTTTACATTTATTTTACAATACTATTGTTTAAACTTTTTGTATATAAGATATATTATATATAATATTTCGTAGTAAAAGAAATATATATTATTAAAGTAATCAGTTATTAATCTAATTTTTTTTAAGTTTAGTTAAAAATTAAAAGATTTTATCAATTATTGTGGACGAAGCCGTGACGGGTATAAGCTAATATTATTATACAATCGATAGCCATGCCATACTGACCGGTTTTTTTTTTAGGTAGGCTACACGTCGATATTCCTCTATGAATAAATAACGCCTCCACTAAGAGGAATAAAGAACCATTTATCTATCTAAACATAACTCACCTTCCTCACAAATTACCCCCTGCACCTTTTTTTTAACACCCACAAGACATTATTAGACATCTTCATGCCGAAATATGGGCCATCAAAATGAAGTTATCTCCTCTCCCACGAGGCAATCCCTTCCAAAGGTTCCGTTTGTTTTTTTGTTTTTTCCCGCGGAATTTCCCGACGGCCCCACACGCTTCAATGTTCTAATGTGGCTCCCGGTACATTAGCCGTTGGGCGTGAATTATTCAACGTGCGAAACAGAGGAGGGGGGGTTTGATGATCGCGGGAATGAAGGAGGGGAGGGGGGGTTGGGAGGGTCATTTGTTCGATGGCGTGGAATAAATCGCTATAAATAAAACAGCGCAGTGTGACAAATTGTTTAACATGTGGAACAGTTTGAGAACAAATCATGGGAATGGATTAGCACGGGGATTACTGTCTACTTGTTGGTCGGGGCGCGCTGTTAGTTTAGAAATGTACTGGTAAGACTAGATGAGTGATCAACGTGCCTGACTTTGAATGGTGAGGTCAGGTTAATCGATAATTGCTGACTGCAGTCAACCTCGGTGACCTTGGGGTAAAGTGATTGCCTCAGGACCCGATGTTCGTGGGTTCAACCCCAACTGGGGGTCATCGGAATTTTCTGGTGTGATCCAAATCCGTAGCTCAACTTTCTTCGTAGGAGAAAAAAAAATCCGTTGATCTCTATGTCAAGTTTGGCATTTATAAGAGTCATGGAAGGTATGTGAAAATATATTTCCCGGCAAATTTGATAGGGTCTTACAGAGGATGTATTCTTGAGTACTTTCAAAGCTATCTCGTATGGTTTTTCCATTTAATTTTGCTTAGGAAACCATACGAGATGCTCAAAAATGCACTAAAGAATACAGACCCTGGTTGAACTTGATGCCAGAGGTGAATTCCATGGTATATTAGCCCATTCTTTTCCGGAATAAAAGTATTAATATTAGTTTAAATTTATCCACTTTAACCAAACCCCTGGGATTGAATGTNTATATATATATATATATATATATATATATTAATCCATAGCGTCAGCCTAAAGTCGTGCCACACCTACCAAGCTTCCGCCATCTGTTGGGAAGATTAGTAGGCCTACCAACTTCTACGGATATAGGTTGTCATGTAGTCAGCCCAACGATCACTCCGGCCGCTAATCTCAGTTTTCTACACTGGAGGTGCTACTTTTTCTTTCAAGTAGCTCCTCAATTATCTTCACGAGGTTAAGTTGAACCCGTTTCAAACCCACTGCTTCATAAAAAAAGATCTGGAAGCGTCGTGGGGTCGAATCCAGGACCTCTAGATCTGTAGCCAGGAAATATGACTACTTTATCATAGAAATGGTTAAATTATATTTATCAACAACAAAAATGTAAGAATACATTTTATTCTGTTATCATATCTGTCACCGCCCGGGCTAATGGAGATGGAAAAAAAAGGTCTGTAATTTAAAGAAAATGTACACGACTTTGTGTGTAGGAGGAGTGTGAAACTATTTAGGAAAAAACCCTCTGTATATTCGGCTGGGATTTGAACTCTGGCTTCCCTGTCACTGGTAAATCAGTTTAAATGAACTTAACGTTTAGTACTTTTTCTCACCGATACGGATTTAAATTATATTGATTATTAACATTTCAAACATAATATTGTGCATTTAACAAAACTTTATCTTAATTTAGAAAGTTTATTGAGATTGTAAATAAAACGTGTTTGTTTTTAACTATAAGATTACAAGAACATTAGTCACAGCTCGTCAAACAAGACCTAGAATTTTTATTTCCTAATTTAAAATAGTTGGGAAGATTTTAGTTAGTTAATTATTAGAATATAATTTTGAAAATACTAGTGAAAATATCATAAGCATCCAACTATCTCATGAGATTATATATATATATATAATTCAAGACTATATTTACACTATGTGTGGATGTTGTCCCTCAATGAAAACATAATAATTAATTACGCGAGGAAAATAAAAAGATAAAGCTATCAAAATAAAAGATGGTCACTTAGAACCTTTTTACCCTTAAAGTAGTTTCAGTTTTGCCACTAGCTGGCAGCACTGTACAGACTAAACGAATTTATTTTTCAAGCAAACTAATATTTTAATATTCTTAACCAAAAATAAAAACAGCGATAAAATAGAACCTCTGCTTACGAATGTAAATTAAATTTGGTTGAAATATTGGGTAAATTTAATGCCTTCAAATAATTATAGCACGCATTAGAAACTGTTATTAATGAATTCATCAACGAAGGCCAAGATAAAGTATAAATATTCAACACCTACGAAATTGTATTCTGGCTACACACTTATAAGATTTGTTACGTGATTGTTTTACTTTATAACACAGAGAAATTATTTTAATCTTGAGAGATAAAAATCACTTGAGGTGTATTTACGTCTTAAATGCCCTGAGTGGGTTTAACAATTATGAATATCTGTATAATTTTGTCTGGGGCTACAGCTAAAACTCTTTTGTAGATTTTTTTCCGACTTATATGTTTATGATATTGTCGATATATCAAGGATTTTTTTTTTATTCTAGCCTTATGGATGTCTGGTTTTCGAAAATTTGAGATTTTTTTTAATAAATGTCTCCAACAAATTTTGTTTAAAATTTACATTTATTTGTGTACCATATTTTATATTAATTAGTTTTTTCCGAAGTTTTTGCCCCTTCATCCCTGTTTTTACAACTAAAATACTCCCTGAATCTACCGTTGGTTCAATATTATTAAAGAAGTTCGGATCTATATTACTGAAGGTTTCGAATTTTTATTTAATCCAATTCATTTATCAAGAGAACCTAATTTTTGATCCAGTTATGTATCACCCACTCCGGTGTCCGCATGGTCTAAGGCGCTACGCTCGCATTATACTAGACTACCGATGACGGAGAGATCGAGGTTCGAATTTTGGCTGGGTGCACTGAGGATAGTTTTTCCTAAATGTTTATCCCCTCTCCCTCCACACAAATGAGGGTACTTTTCCTATAAATATAACATTTATAATCCCTAAACCCATTAGCACCATTAGTACATAAACCGAACGGGTAGTAAGACACCATGCTAAAAAAAAAGGTTATATATAATTTAGTCCTTTGGGAGTTATAACTATGGAAATTTTGTTCTTGACACTATCGAGTGTAGTTTTTCTTTTTGTTGTGTGAATCATTCAATATGGCGTAGTACAATGTCAGGGGTAGCCATAGCACCTTTTGATTGAATAGCAATAGCGGTTCATTTCTTATCAATAGTAACATAATAACAATAGTTGACAACGTTTAACATTTCTTTAATTGTTATTAAATTATCTAAACAGATTATTTTTTACTATGCAAGGTGTTAAAAAAATATAAACTAGATTTAAAAATGTTAAACAATATATTTTAGTAAAAGAAATTAGGCCATAAAAAGGTGTTATTTCGAGTAGTTTAGTTGTAGTAGTGGGCTATGATTTACTTAGGTAATTATCTAATACAGTCCGAGTTTCATAGAAAGGGTCTTCCTTATCTGCGAGTTAGGAAAGCTGCTAGATCAACTCTCACTTAATTATACTTCTAGTCACGTGATCTGCAACTGTCACTTTTGATAGTTATTATCAATACTTATAAAATAAGATTAATTAAATAGTAAGATATAGTAAATTTTTGCCGCAAATAATTATGTTTGGATTTTATAAAAGGCCCTTCATGTTAAAATTAGACTGTATTTGACTGAATTAGGCCTAAAGAACAATACTGATATGTAACTTATTTTAGCATCACGTATTCGGTTTATACACTTATATACTTACTATGCTAATGGTTTAGGGATGAAGAAGATTGAATATAAAGGAAGTGTACACGCATTTGCGTGGGGAGAGAATGGGAGAATGGCAAACCATTTAGGAAAAAAAACACTCTCAGTGCACTCGACCAGAATCGAACCACAATCTCCCCGTCATCGGCATTACAGTTTATAGCGAAAGTAGTACCTTAGACCATGCAGCCACCGAAGTGGGTAATATTATAGATAATTTGTTATATAAATAAACACGCTATCCCTAAATGAAAGAATGTAATATTTGCATAGATGTTCTTCACAATCAAGCTCTTACTTTCGTAAAGTTAATATATTAATATTTAGCACCGCGTCTTACTACCCGTTAGGGTTATACGCTTTAAGTACTAATTACGCTAATGGATTAGGAATTGGGAAGGTTGAATTAGAGGTAGTGAACCCGTATTTGCGTGGAGGGAGAGGGGAAAACCATTTAGGAAAAACCACCCCCAGTTCACCCGACCGAGGTTCGAACCTCAATCTCCCCGTCCTCAGCAGTCGAGCTCAACACGGCAAACGCGTTAGCCAACTACGCCACCGAGGCGGGTACTTTCGCAAAGAAAAAAAAAACCTCATATGATGGATTTCTGTTTGGCATCCAACCCTATTTTGATCATCCCTTACAACAAATTGTTTTGAAAGGGGTTTTTTTCAGAGGGGAGCACTATGAAAGAAAGAATGACCATAAAAGTGTAATAATGATTGGGTCCTTATAATACGAGAAAGTGAAACACACAATAATTCATGTGAGGTTATTTTGATTGACCCCCTTTCCTTCCAACCCTATCCTTGAAATTCACCCTTATCAATAAAATACAATATAATGTACATATATCTTTAGGCTACTCTGAGCTTACTCATGTCCCGTTTTGTATAGAACACAAATTTAATTGGGTTAGCTGCTGTTTTAGATTTGGTAAAAAAATTAAAAAAATAGTACGGTGCGCCTTATATTTTCACGCTCTTCTCTATTTAAAAATGGAGATATTTATTTAAAACTAGTAAATTATGTGGAATAAATTAATAGACAATATTTCAGTAATATAGTAAAAAAAACATAATTTCCACCCAAAGATCATAAATGGAATAATATACAATATTAGTGAAATATATTGAGAGGAAAAAAACTAAAAACAGGAAACGTCACTTTTCACCAAAAAATGTAACAACCAACTCTCCATTTCTTAAGCCTCTATTTAAAGTACAGTTTGTCCCAAAAGTTAGTGTGCAGTAAAGTACCACGTACCTCGTAGCAGCTCTTAAAATGCCTCCCATGTGCCTGAAGACATGTTTGGACATGCCTCTTCATTTCATTTCATATAAAGAGGCATGTCCAAACATATTTTCAGACACATGCAAAGAGTTCCTAACAACTGCATTGAAATACATATTTTACCCCACAGTAAATTTTGGGAGATTCTGTATATGTTCGTTTATTGTTGGTAAAGTTATAATAAACAAATTTTAGTTTCAATATTCCAACAATATTTCGATGATAAACTATTTCTTATCTCACATATTTGCGGAAATATGATGAAAATTGTAGATATCAGTCTATGTAAAGAACCCTTTAAATAATTTCCCCAGAAAAAAAAGATAGCGCCATTTTGTTTGTAATGTTATATAGAGCCTATCAAAATAGTTATAACCAATTTCGAGAAAATCGCTTTATTCTATTTTCACCAAATTGGTCGTCCTCGGTGGTGTTGGGGTAAAATTCTCGCCTCATGACCCGATATCCGTGAGTTTAAACCCAGACTTGATCGATGGATATTTCTTGAGCGATAAAAATCCGTAGTAGGCCTACAACCTCAAATAAATTTTTATAGACTTGAGTGAACTAACCTTATTTTTAGGGTTAGGTAGATATTTTTTTTTAAATGAAGAAGTAATAAAATTCTGGGTAAACTAATGAAAACCCTATTTACCAAGTCTTAGCACTATCGGCAAAATGGTTCCGGTTCTGGGGCGAGCTACAGACAAACAGAACGATATATTGAAAAACATTTTTTTTGGTGCAAATTCGATCACAACTACTTCTAGAGGTATTGAGAACGCAAAAAAAAAGTAAATACAGAGTAAATCTACTAATCAAAGTTATATTGAAGACATAGGTTCGCACAATACCGCCTGAAACATCCACGTTACATCACTTTCATGCTCATCATCTCAGCTGTTCGGAACAACCCTCATTTACTATCCAATCCTTTTTTTACCAATTTTTTTTAGCACAGAAAAAGAATATCTTTTACTTCACGTTTCCATCCCCTCTAGAAAACACCCTCGAGTTAGCATCTGCCTCTGAAAATTAAGTAAACTCTGGGGTTTTGCGTCGCTTTTAAACCTGTTAGTATAGAAATGCTTCTGACCGTGAATGGGATGCAAGAACTGGAGGACTCGCTACCATTCCACGTCCTCCCCAGTGGAACAACCCGCTAACTAGCATCCGAACCACTTATCCTATAACTATACATTTTATTAATAGCGTCTCGGCCTTTGTTAATTGGGGAATTGATTATTTAAACAAACAAGTGTATATTCGAAATTATCAACCAAATACAACAGATCTATTTATAAGCCACACCTTGTAGCCTTTATTATATTGAAATTATTACACTAACGAATCGAAACGCTGTGTGCCGTTGTTGAATTGTAATATGTCTTACGTTATTGCGTTAATCCAAGCTGATTATAACATCTACTCATGTGATTAGAATATATACATATATCTTTTTTTTACGAGATAAGCTTACTTAATGTGAGAACTACATATTGAGCTTTGCGCGTTGATGCATATACTAACATCATTTGTTATTGGTTCAGGCTGTATGAATCCCAATTTATATATTAAAAAGATAGCATCGTAAGTAAGTTTATAAGCTTATAAACATATTTTTACTATTTCTATATATTTCATTTTACGTTCTGCATTATGTAATTATCAAAACTTTTTTTTAATAACATTTGACCTAAGGAAAAAAACTAACAGTTTTTCAAAATATTGTGCATTTAATCATTATAATTAGGAACACAAAATAGAGGATGTCTAACTCGCTCTCGGCCCCTAAGTTTCCCTTATAACTTTAAAACGACGTAATTGTTGTATAAGAAGCACTCAGGGATCTAGAGTGAGTGAAACACCCTGTATAAGAAGCACTCAGGGACCCAGAGTGAGTGAAACACCCTGTATAAGAGGCACTCAGGGACCTAGAGTGAGTGAAATACCCTGTATAAGAAGCACTCAGGGACCCAGAGTGAGGGAAACACCCTGTATAAGAAGCATTCAGGGATCTAGAGTGAGTGAAATACCCTGTATAAGAAGCACTCAGGGACCCAGAGTGAGTGAAACACCCTGTATAAGAAGCACTCAGGGATCTAGAGTGAGTGAAACACCCTCTATAAGAAGCACTCAGGGATCTAGAGTGAGTGAAACACCCTCTATAAGAAGCACTCAGGGACCTAGAGTGAGTGAAATACCCTGTATAAAAAGCACTCAGGGACCTAGAGTGAGTGAAACACCCTGTATAAGAAGCACTCAGGGATCTAGAGTGAGTGAAACACCCTGTATAAGAAGCACTCAGGGACCTAGAGTGAGTGAAACATCCTGTATAAGAAGCACCCAGGGACCTAGAGTGAGTGAAACACCCTGTATAATAATTACAAGGCAAATTTTAGTAAACAATTTTTTTAAAGCTGAAGCTTAGTAGGATACCCTTTTGGGGCTATACGTGTACATTAAATAAGCTAATGTAATAGAGTTGAGAAAGGTAGAATTTTTAAGGAAATGTACCCGAATTTGTTTGAAGGAAGGGTGAGAAACAATTTAGAAAATTACATTTGTAAGAGAAACAAAACTCTGATTCGAACACGGATCACCCCAACATGGACAATCCAGTGTAAGACGAGAGTGACGCGTTAAACCATGTGATTACCATTGCTATTTTCTATCATTTTCACATTCATAATCTGTGGTTACTTCCAGCAACGCTTTTATTTGCTTCAGACAGAAAAATATCCATTTTTATTTCTTCCGACACAGTTTTTAATCAAAAAATAAATGGTACGGTGCACTGCAAAGACTTTCTCACGCTTTTATCTTAAAATATACATTTACTAAAAACTCGTAAGATTTGTGAAATGAAATAGTAGGTCTGTAAATTGTTGTAGAAACTCTACACCAAAGATCATAAATAAAATTATATACATTGCTACTCTATGGCATTAAGAACTAGGAACCTTGTTATAGAAAAATTTAGAAAAGAGAAACAATTTTGTCCACCAAAGAGAATAAGAATCAAATTCATTTTTAAAGACCTGAATTAAAAAAGTAAATATATTTTCTTATGGCTCAGAAATTATTGGTTTTATAAAAATATATCTCAAATAAAAGATTTGTATATACAATAGAACAACAACTTAAAGTAGCCTCTAATTAATTTTCATGAGAATAAGAGAGTTACCATCTTGTTTATAGTGTTAAACAGTGTCTGGATATAAAATTTGTTAAGAGTGAATTTCAAGAAATTATATTTTTTTCTCTTTGTCCTTCAATAATCTACCCTTAAATATAGGCTTGAATATATAATTCTAAGCCCACCTTCGGGGGAAGAAAGGCAGGGATCTTATTAAAACCCCAGATCCTAGGTTTTAGCCGAATCGGTAAAATAGTTTCGGTTCTAGCCCGAGGTACAGACAGACATAAACATTTATCAAAATCTCGAGCTCAATTTTTTTTTGACAATCACAATACTTTCTCTCCAAAGTGTCGAGTGAAAGTACAAATCATATTAAAATTTTAAAATTGCAGACCCCTGCGTGTGATATATATTGCCCAGTACTAATGGCAGACAAACAGACACTTCATTTTATTAATTTAGAAGAAGATTATAATAACCATCACTTTTCATTTAGGCTAAATAATTATTAATAATATTTGGCACCACGTCTTACTACCCGTTCGGGCTATACGCTTTAAGTACTAATTACTCTAATGGATTAGGAATTGGGAAGGTTGAATTAGAGGAAGTGAACCCGCATTTGCGTGGAAGGAGAGTCCCCGTCTCCCCGTCCTCAGCAGTCGAGCTCAACACGACTAGCGCGTTAGCCAACTACGCCACCGAGGCTGGTAACAATCAATAGTTTTGAAAAATAATTAGTATGTAAATTGGTGATTAATACGTTTTTGGGAGTTAACAATACTAGTTTTTCAATATTTTGATCACCCGTTTCAGTAGCCGCATGATCAAAGGCGTTACTCTCACAGTAGACTGGACTTTTGATGACGGGGAATCGAGGTTCGAAACTAGGTCGGGTGTACTGAAAGTAGTTTTCCATAAATGGTTTACCACTCTCCCTCCGTGCCAATGTGGGTACACTTTCTCTAATTATAAAATTCTTAATCGCCAAAATTATTAGTTTAATTAGTACATAAGCGTATAGGGGGTAGTAAGACGCGGTGCTAATAAAAAAAAACATAAGGGTTGTTGGATGTGATTTATATAGCCTACATCCAGAGATGGGTATGCACTCAACCTTTCGTCTGGCTAGTGCTGCCTGCACCATCTGGTAAAAATCATCTGTACTAGGGGATTTTAGAAAACGGTGCATATAGCCCAAATGGGTAGCAAGACGCGGTACTACTACTACTACTACTACTACTACTACTACTACTACTACTACTACTACTACTACCACATTGAAATTTCTACAAGCGATGCGAAATAATTCACCGATTCTACCGGGAATGGTATTTTTGACACACGTCCCAGGGTTCTTTAACATTCCACAATCGATACGGGAGCGACGGTTTAACTTCCCCTTTGACCCTTCGAAGAAAGTATATTATTTTAGCACCACGTCTTACTACCCGTTCGGGTTATACACTTATATAATAACTATGCAAGTGTTTTTAGGGATTAGAAAAGTGATACTACTATGAAGTGTACTCACATATGCGTGGATGAAGAATGTAAAACCATTTTGGGGAAAAACCGACCCCAGTACAGCCGACCGAGATTCGAACCTTGACCTCCCCGTTTTCTACAATATAGTCTACTGCGAGAGAAGCGCGTAATAGACCACGCAGCCACCGAAGCGGGCAAGCTGAAGAAAGTTATATTACCGATTTTTATCGCTTGAGAAAGCTCCATTGACCTCATATAGATTCAAACCCACGAACATCGGGTCCCGAGGCGAGCATTTTACCACAAGACCCCAGAGTTCAACAAACCAAAGGGTTACAGGGTGCTAATAAATTAAAATTTGAATTAGTTTTGTAAGACTTGGTATCGTTTTCTCCCCTGTGAGGGGGTATTTTATGGCGGATTGGTTACGAATAGAGTCATTGGTTCTGAATAGCGCACACACTTTTAATGGTATAGGTCTATATATAGGCCCAACTATAGGCCTACCTCTCTATTGTGCCTGAGCTGTCAGTATCAGGCTGGATAGCCTTGATCGAGGGGGGGGGGG
>CABFVX010003777.1:31604-69726 GCA_902151425.1 Timema shepardi | reverse complement strand
CTGACAAGACATCTTGTGAATGTGGGGAATGCCAGGCCTCCACCGTGGTTCGGATTCCACGTTAAACTGTAGGTCCTCCATTTCATCTCAAAATCACCCTACCATTACACATTAGCGTAAGTGCGTATAACCCGAACGGGTAGTAAGACGCGGTGCTAATAATAATAATACTTTTTGATATATTCTCTCCAATTCAGTCCCCATTTGACCAAATATGTAAAAGCTCTGATCTACATACTTTACATGAGAATGTATATTTCAGTGGCGTGTCATCGAGCATCGCCAGATTGATCAGAGCTTATAAAACTGTTAGCTGTGATGCGGTCTCTCACACTCAGTCTCATTAGACTAATCATAGATAGACACTATTCTAAATTTGTAAAATGGCAGTGTAATTTCGTTGATACCTGACAAATAAGTGATTCATATCACATGTACAGTTTAAACAATTTCTGCTTACTCTGACAACAAACCACACCATGACACTTTAACAAAATGTTTCCTTTTAATTCAGTTTTCCTTTTAAAACGTCACCGGACTATTTCCAAGATTCTCTTGAAATCCTGCTAGGACTCTGTGAAACAACAACGCTCCCAAGGGTCTATTTGTACCCCGAATATGCCCTAGTTAGGTCTTTAACCCTCTTTGTACTTACTAAGTTGAGGGGAGCAGTTGAATAGAGGAGGGGGAAGGGAATAAAGGGGAGAGGAAGGACAGTAATATTAACTAAATTATTGTATGCGTAAAACAAAAATTTATGTTCTGTATCAGGGTTGGCCAAACGCTTTTTAGGTGTAGCCCACGATGCACAATTTTACTAAATAATTTACCCATGGTTAAGATAAGCATCCAGGAAGTAGGGGGGAATCGGGACGTTTGCCCCAACCCATTTACCTATTTCAGATAATAAATAATTTTAATAAAAGACCCGCTTCGGTGGCTACATGCTCTAAAGCGCTAATCTAATTTTAGAATAGTCTGTCCGAGACGGGGAAATTGGGGATCGATCCTGGTTGGGTGCATTGAGATAGTTTTACACTCTCTCTCCACGCAAATACAGGTGCAGTTCATCTAACTCAAGCCTTCCTAGACCCGAACACATTAGAATAATTAGTACATAGGTGTATAACTCGAATGGGTAGTAAGACACAGTGTTAAAAAAAAGTCATAGGATGAATTTTAGAACCAAACTTATTATTATTATTATTATTATTATTATTAGCACCGCGTCTTACTACCTACCAAGCTTATCACCCGATAAACCAAAAGTACATCACTACACAAATCAAATATCAAGGTTTGTTTAGGTTATGTTAGGTTAAGTCGGCGTAAATGAAAGGAATAATTCTGTTTTTCATTAGTCCATACGTCTTATCTCAGTTGGTCCAAAATACCTCCCATTTATTTACTGACTCTATTTTACCAAACGTCCTTTATGTTTTTTATTTTTATATATTTAAGGTATTTAAGGTGTACTTTCTGAACCAACTGATTATATCAGCATACAAGAATTTATATTAGCTAGCGTGAAAGGGCCTTCTAACTTTGTCAAATACCATTCAGGGTTCTTTTACCTGTCACAATACATGGGGCCAACGGCTTTACTTCCCCCCCGAAGGAAGTTGTGCTACGGATTTTTATCTCTCGAGAAAAATCTGCCAACCCCGGATGGGTTTGAACCCACGAACATCGGTTCCTGACGGAGCACTTTACTCCACGACTATAGAGGTAGATAGTCCTGCAACGTTGGTCCAAGCGGGTCGCTTTTCTGGAGGAATGTGTTAACGTCCTACGGACTCTACGATTCGGGCTACTTGGTTAAGTCACGAAAATACCCTGTAGGAGTCTTCCTGCCAGGATGTAGATTTAAAAAATAGTCCGTGTTAACTAACAGATGTTTATCTAGAATAGGAAAACAAGAAACATATAGTTTTAAAATGCATATACACACTGTCGAGGCACAAATAGTAGAGAAAGTGCTTACACTCGTCAGGAGAAGAGGAGAGCTAATGTCAGCAAGTAAACTAGATACCTTGTATGAGGAACTGTTCATTTTATTCCCTCTCTCTATCTATTTCGTACATTGGTGTCTAGGTGTGATAGTGCTTAGACTGCTTAGGTGCGTCAAGTTAAGCTGCAACTCACTTAGCTAAAAAGCTTCAAATTCACAAAGTAGGCAACGTCGTTAGGAATAATTTTGTTTGATTTAATGTAAATATTCTCTAAGCGAGATAGCACTACGTGTTCTGATAATCTCACACGTCCATATACACAAGGCCGTAGCCAGCTAATAATTTCGGGAGTGGGGAGGGGGGGAAGAGGGTACATCTCCCAATTGCCAGAGTCTATAAAAAATTATAAATACCTCTATAAGCTCTCTGAAGTTCTTTTTATGGTAACACAGCCCCCTGATCTGTACTTGTACCTTAATTTTGGTACTGTTTGAACTATAAATAAAACCATTTATATTTGGTTAATAACATTTCGGCGAGGGGGGTGTTGAATCCCCAAATCTCCCCCTGACTACACCCTTGCATATATATACCCACACCTTAAGTAGCTCAGTGGTAAGGTACGTCTAAGATTTGTTTCCTGTACTCGGCTACCACTTTTCAAAATTTGAAAATACAAAATGTTACGTCTATGTCAAAGCATAAAATATAATTAAATTGTTGATAATTAAATATGTTAATTTCAGATTACCATCCATATTTATCTTTTCAACAAAATAAAAATGAAATACTTTTCACGTTTCCTTTTTCATTTTAATAAAACCGAAGGAAGGCCAAATAAAGATATTATTAGAGAAATAAAAGGGGTAGGGGGGAAAGGGATAGAAGTAAAAAAATAGCAACATAAAATAGGGATAAATTAAAAAATGAAATAAGAGGGATAAAAATGGGGGGAGAAAAATATAAGAAAATAAATTGTGTCTTGTGAATCTTTTCATGTATAATGCAACGAGGTAAAAAAAAAAGGCCAAAGCTGCAATGCTTGAGACTAGCGCTCACTACGGTCGGGAGTGGCGGCATAATACGATTGTCTATTCATTGTAAGACTGAAAGCACACCGCCATCTTGAGAGAGTTCCCTTGTGGGGAAAAAAACCCAACTCCGAGCTCACGACAAAATAGGAAGAGAGAAGGAGTAAGATGATGAAGAAGATGAAGAGTTTCTAGACGTCTATGAAGGTGCAGAAAAGAGTTTTAAGGGTGGGTGCGCGGAGGGCCAGTGTAAGACGGTGATGAGGGGGCTTAGAGGGGGGTATACGAAGGAAAAAGGGGGGGAGGGAGGTCGAATCGAAATGAGGAAACTTACACAATCTGTGCCTCGTATAATTAAATTTTATTTGGCACTGGTGTAGACGACAGGGTTAGCTATAGGGGGTGGGAAGGGGGGAGGGGGATAAGGGTGTGACTTGAGGGGAGTTATAGATGAAAAGTGTGAAATGGGGGGTGGAATAAAAACGAAGGCTGTCAGCCATAATCACAAAGAAAAGAGTTTAAAATTGCAATGAACTAAGGTTGAAGACACCTTGTGGATTATATATATATATATGAAAGAAGGGGGGAGGGGGTGGGTATTGGAGGAAATTACACTTTCAAGAAATCCCAAGACTTTTTTTTTAGAGTCAATGAAATATCCATTGAAACAGAATACTTTCCAATGAACACTTTTGAAAAGCAAAGTAAATGTTATTCGTTGTAGACACCAAATAATTTTAGGGTTTGAAACTGATGGGTAAGAATTTAATTTCAATAAATATATCATTTAATAAATTCAGATCAAATAAATATAAATGATGAAACTGACGTAGGCTTATAAGTCACACATATTCAATTTTTATAAAATATATTTAAATTTATTATGTTAATGCATTGTAGGTACATTTGAAGGGCTTGGGGAAACAGTATGTTGTGCTACAACATATTTATTACTAGATATATATGTTTAAAGTTTTAAAACCTACTTCGATGGCCACATGGTGTAAGACTCTCACAGTAGACTATACATCCAATGACAGGGAGGTTGGAGCTCGATCCCAGTCTGGTATAATGAGGGTGGTTTTTCCAAAATGACCTCCATGCCAATACGGGTACATTTCTGATACACACAACCTCACTAATCCCTAAAGCTATTTGTGTAATTAGTATATAAACGTGTAACCCGAACGGGTAGTAAGACGTGGTGCCAAAAATAATCAGCATATGCGAACATGTACAACATTTATTAATATTTTTATTATTGGTAGACAATTTCACTGTCACAGTTCGGTGTGTAACCAACTACTTGAAATAATTCCCCTCATTATTAATATATACAATTCGACACCTTAGTTCAGTCGGTATTGTGTTTGTCTACTGAGCTAAGGGTCCTGGGTTCGATTCACAGCATGGATGAAAAATTTGTCATTGGTGAAATTTGTATTTACCCTTTTACGGCGATAAATTGACGGCCGGGGACTGGATGTTGTGCCTGTTCTAGCCTTAAGTTATATTATAGGGCATATTTTCCTACCTACGACATGTCTAGAAAGCCGGTAGTGGAATATATATGACTTGAATAAAAAACTGACCACAGGCTGTAAACAGTAATGGCTGTAAAAAAAATAGTCTTATATTAATATGTAGGCCTAGCCCTATACGCTCTTTACAACGTATTTTTAAAATGTTTTCTAAAATGTGAGATCAATTTGTCAAGGAATGCCATTGCTTTGTTAAAATTAACTTAGCAAGTACTAGTTAAAAATAAACAAAATAAACACCAACATGAAACAGTGTACATTAAAGTTAGCGCCTGAGTAAACTATTTTTAGTCATTGAAGTTTGAGGTATAAAACCTAATGGTTTAGGACACCCCCTATAAATAAAACTTAAAAATTATAGATCATATAAATATGTTTATATTTAACTGACTTTAACACATGTTTTATTTTTATATTTTGACATGTAAATAATTGTTCTTCTGTTTGTTATTATTTGAAAACAAATACCGCAGAAAAATCGCTTTTAAAAAGACTTGTCACTACATTAACTTTGATAGCAGAATTTGGCGAGGCGTGAATAAAACTGTTTTGATGTCATTTCCATACGCTGTTCGCGTATTAAAAGCTTTTTATATATTATCATTCTTTTTCTCCCCTCTCCTATTTTTTTTTTTTCACAGAGTAAAAATTGAAATTCTACTCGCTCCGTTGCACGTTTTGTTCTGCGAAATTTTAGGAAAGCATCATAGCACTTTAGAGATAAAAATAAAAATCCCTTTCTTTTTATTGTGTTTCAATGGGATGGGGAAAAGTAGCAGTCGTTCAACTTTTTTTAAAAACTTAACTACTCTCTTTATAGATCCTATATTATAATTTTTTTTAGATATTATTTTTTTACAAACACTTCTGCACTGGACATAGTAATGAACTGCTCGAAAATAATTACAGTCTCATTCACCACATTTTTTTTCACCTTTTAATATATGATTTGAAATTAATAATCTTTTTATTATTAATCCAACAGTTCAACTATATCTTAGACCTACATACTCGTGTATGTAAATCAAATGGTTTAATACATTCAAAGAATCAAGTGTTTTAGTTCTATTAAATATTAAAAAAGTAAAACTTAAATATTAGTCTATCACTCTCTTTCGGTAAATTTAAAGCTAATTCTCTTTTGAGAAATATCGTTAATTAAATTGGTGCTAGGCCTATTTAACATTTGTATTATTATTATTCGCACCGCGTCTTACTGCCCGTTCGGGTTATACGTACTTAAGCTAATGTGTAATGGTAGGGTGATTGTGAGATGAAATGAAGGACCTACAGTTTAACGTGGAATCCGAACCACGGTGGAGGCCGGGCATTCCACACATTCACAAGTTGTCTACACTAATATTATAAAGAGGAAAGATTTGTTTGTTTTTTTGTTTGTAATGGATACACTCAAAAACTACTGGACCGATTTTAAAAATTCTTTCACCAATATAAAGCTACATTATCAGCGAGTAACATAGGCTATATTTTATTTTGAAAATTTAATTTATTTCTCATAAAAATGTCGATAGTCACTCATATTTTATGGTAGAGTCGATGATGATTTTTCAATATGTGTATTGAAAATAATAATGCGGTGGGGGGAGGGGGGGGGAGTCTAGTGATTAATACACGAAGGAAGGGTTTGGTTTTAACGTTTGTACTTAATATTAGTGCCGTGCGAAACTTTGAAATATCGAAGGTCAAATCTTCTTCGCTTCAACTTTGACACACATAAATAACCTTCGCATCTTTGAAACATTTCCAAATAAGAAGAAAATTAAATATAATATTTCTACAAAAACTTATTCACTTTCTCATATTAAGGGCAAGTATTGTAATCATTGAAAAAAATCAATTTCTATATTATGATTAATACTTACGTTTTATGGGAACACGAACCCAAAAAAGTTGATTTCACAATTCTTTCTTCATGTCTCCATATCGGTCTGTCTGTCTATGATCATGGATCCAAGATGGTTATATGGATTTTTTTCAAACATGATATTCAGATCTTATACCTCGGGACTTTTATTTTTTTATTTTGACCCTGGTCCTTATTGATGAGTGATTTTTTTGTCTTCCAAATTTTTCGAAAATGGTTATTTTTGATATTTTGACTAAAATGCATTTATCTAAGATTTGTTTGACATGATTAATAGCACTGTATCTTTAGTTTTTCGGCAAAAATTTGTTAGAGGGTAGTTTACTGAAGGGAAATTTTTGAAAATTCAAGATTAAAAAAATGTATATAACCAATATATAAGGTAAATGGGAACTGTGTGGTATGACAAATAACACCGTATTCTTGGTTTTGGGGTGAAAAAATCACTTATGGGTAGTTTACTGGTGAATAATTTTTAAAATATTTATTTATTTTACGAACGGTTCTAAGGATCTCGTTCCAAATGGTATCTTGAGAGTGTTTGGCATGACAAATAGCACTGTATACTTTTTGGGGGGGAAGGGGGAGGGGGGAGGGATTCGATTATGGATAGTTTACTGATTACTTTAAAAAAAGTTGAATTTATTAAAAAAATAACTCTAGCAATTTGTTCAAAATATGTATCTGTTAAGTAGTTTTCATTATAAATAATTACATAACGATTTACTTTAATTTGGTAGTGAAAGACTATTCTACATTATCAATAATAATGTATCCATCCAAAATAAATTAATTTAGGAGTCGTTTACTTACGACAAATTATAGAAAATTTGATTTTTTTTCAAATTTACCTTGAATATTGAATTTGAAATGGGAATATGGAAAGAGTTTTCCATAATAAATAAGAATACTTTTTATTTTAACAAATACATCATTTTAGGATAGTTTACAAACAATTTATTTTGAAAATATGAATCCAGTTAAATATATTTGAACAATTTTGTTTGGAATTTATTCATATAAAGTGTTTATTGTTTTTCAACAAGATGATGTGTTTGTTTTTATGAGAAAAACATAATTAAGCGTAGTTTACTCAAAATGTGAGTTGAAGGAGTACAGTTTGAAAGGGAATCCAACAGGTCAATGTGAAAGAAGCGTCTTACGGTGGTTTGGGAATGTTGAGAGGATGAGTGTGGATCAAGTGACGAAGCAAATATATGAAGGTAGAGTGTGTGAATCAAAAGGAAGGGGTAGGCCATGTAAGACGTGGCTAAATGTTGTAGAAGAATGTGTGAAAAGAGAAACATTAAGAGTTTTAATGATAAAAGAGCGTGTATGACTCGGTGTATGGATGTTGTTGAAGCAAAGGGAGGATGGACAAGGAAGTGGGGAGAAAGTTAGCGAGGATGGACTAAGTACGGAATAGTTTTTTGAGCTATATGCACAGTTTCTTGCCTACCCCGTAAGGTAATGACGTGATTAGGTATGTATATGTGTATGTAATTCAATAAATAAGTATTTAAATCACGTAAGTAGTTATTTTCATTCAACTCGCCAATTTTGTATAGTACTAGGTGGATTCGTTTCCATTAAACTCGAGCTATCAAGAATCTACGTTATATTAAAACATTAATTTCTTTTCTGTTTATTTATTTTTTCAGGTGAAGATTTGGTTCCAAAACCGACGGATGAAATGGCGCAACTCCAAAGAGCGAGAACTTCTCGCCAGTGGAGGTTCCAGGGAGCAGACCTTACCAAACAAGAACAACCCTAACCCTGACCTAAGTGACGCAGAGGGTGACCGACCCAAGATCGACTTGTCGGACATATCCCCTCTGACCTCACCGGAGTTGTCGGTCAACCACCAATCGTCCCATCACGCCGAAGACGAAGTTTTGGACCAACATGACCTTCAGCTCGGAAGATACGACGTTCTATCTTCTGACGAGAAGATGGAACACCATCACGATGTAGAGGATGATACAGCAGGGGAAGATGATGACGAAGAAGATGAAGAGATCAACGTCACGTGACAAGAACAAGAAGAATAACGGTGCAGAAAGATGAATAATTGTTTTTTGTTTTCATTCATGTAAGGGATATTGTGGAGGAGACCACTGTACACGTTTTTTAAAAAAAAAAGTACGGGAAAATAAACTAAATGTTCGCTTATATATTGATAAAAGTTGGTAAAAAATTTGTCAACATACAGTAGCCCCATATCTTCTTTGGTGCTGACTGACAGCTGACGGCTTTGAAAAGTTACCAGACCAAATTATGTATACCTACGCCGAGCCATATGATCTGCAAAAACATGTGTTTAGCAGCTGTCAGAAGTCAGCACCAAAGAAGCCATGGGGCATGTTCTAAAAAAAATCTATTGACTTAATGATGACCCAGTGTGAAAGGTTGATGGTCTAAATAAACTCTGGGCAACGCGATTTTCCATCGAGGTGATAAATTCACTTTAATAGTTCTTACTATGTTTTCGATTAGAGTTTTTAAAAGACTACTTACTCTCTCAAGTAATTTGGCATTATATAGGGCATCCACAGTAAGAAAGGTGGTAACTGGCAGATAGAAAATGTTACCATACGCCAAACCATATGATCTACAAGACCACATGTTGATTTGTTGTTACTTTTGACACAGCTAGAACATTCACACAAATAAACAATTTGTTTTAAATTAGTAACAGTTTAGGCTTACACGTTAATAAAACACGAATTTATGAAAATGTACGTTTGGATGTTTTTGTTGTTGTTGTGAAAGCTGCGTCTGTAGTTTACTTGAAAATACTTTACAAACGAGACCGGCTAGAATGCGGTGGGCTCTTCTGAAATAAAGATGGCGAACTAGCCGGAAAAAGGACGGTTGATACAAACTGTCAAGGAGATTGTGTTCTTACGATATTTTACCGAATAAAAACATTTTTGGAATCTAATATTTTGTATGGCTTTCTCTCTAAGTCTTAGAAACATTTATTTATTTTGGTGGCCAGTTATATTACAATATACAAGTGTGGTTATAGTACGTTTTAATTTTCTATGTCATTTAGGGACTATAATACCTGTTGTTGCCACAACCACAAATAAATTTATAATAATATATTTTGTTCTTTCAATATGTTACGAAAATTCCAATTATACAGTTAGCCTTAGGTAAGTGTTATTAGACTTGTTTGATAACACGTTTTATTGCTAACATAGTATTAGTGAGCAAATAATTATTTCCAAATAAGCAGACATTAGTTACTTTCAGCCAATGTTTGCAATAAACAACCTTCTGTTAGTTGTCAGATACCAACCTTACAACCATGAATGCCCTATAGTTTTTATTTGAAACTTTCCATTATTGTATATTAAGGTGGAGACATAGGACTGCTCAATTGCTCTCAATGTTGTTTAGAGTTGTTTTAGCTAAATAACAATATTTGTAATATTATTTATTGTTAAGATTGTGAAAAAAATTTAAGCCTGAACTTGAAATTCATCCAATTTTTTTTAAGTTAGTGAAATAAAAATTAGGAATACAAAATAATATTTATAAATGGTTAAAAAATTTGAAAATTATTTTAGAAAACAGATGGATTTGAGTTAATTATAATTTATAAAGTATTTCGAAACTAGAGTTGGTATTCCAACGTAAGGATAGTGCTTTAAATTATAAATACTAAGTCCAACCATATCTGTTTTAAATAAAGTTCTTCAACATTTTCATTTTATAAATCTTGATTTTCACGTTCGCCGAAAATTTAAAATATAATATGTTTAAGTGGCGCATAAAGTCACATGATAGCAAAAATGTTTGTTGACCCATAATGCTTTTCAAAGCAAACTTAAAACAGTTGATTATCAATATTTTTATTTTAAAATTGATAAACATATCTTTAAAATTATTGTATTCAAGATGGATGTTTTCTTAAAGTGCTATCTATTGAAACAAATCAAAAGAGAACAATAACAACACACACGCTTTCCATTTAATGAGTTATTTCAAATCATTTCACAACAGTAGACGCAGTTGTCTGCTTGTTTCTTGTTTTGTAGGCACATGTGCATATTGAGTGGGATGGTATTGATGGGTTCTTCCACGCATATTTTATAGAGAAGCGCGGACAAAGCTGAAATTTTCTCTACGTAGTTCGCGCTTATTTCTTCTGATGGGTTTAAAGCTCGTCACGTGATTATGGGCCAGTTTCATAGTCAAATTTAGTACGCCTCAAGTACGGCGCTACACTAAATACATGACGACACCTACCTAAACCAGAATGGAATGGGCCAGTTTCCTATGCGAGAACGGCCCATTCCATTCGAGTTGAGGTAGGTGTTGTCATGTATTTAGTGTAGCGCCGCACTCGAGGCATACTAAATTTGACTATGAAACTGGCCCTAAGTTTCTGCTCTGCTCTTGGTTTTCGGTGAGCGTGTGAACTCACTTTTTTTTGTATATTGCATATTTGACCGTGAAAATGCAATATTTATTTCTGTCGCCCTGGGAATAGAACATACACAGCAACGTAATTCTGAATTTTGTATATTTATACAGTGTAATTAATTTGATGCAAATATGTTAACTTGTTAGTTACTAATTCACCTAAAGATTATTGTTAGTTATATTTCAACACATAACTAAAATCTCAAAGGCATGTAAGGAATTTTTTGTTTATCCAGATGTTTAAAAGCCATTTTAATAAATGTCTCGAATATTACGAGCTGTAAACAATTTCCAATTAATCTATTCGATCATTAGAAAAATTCGCTGGTTAAAATATAATTTAAAATTGAGAAAATTGTATCTTAACATGCTACTAAGTCACGTATAGGAAAGTTTTAAGGTCACGTGTTGATAACGTCTGTCTTTAAATGTTTAGTACTAAATGTAAAAAAAAGAGCTCACATTCAGTATAAACAATATTTTGATTAACGTGAAATAAAAAATACAGACACTACTACACATTTAACACGAGACAAATTATTCAGAAGGAGTTAGTATAAACTTGAGATTTTAATTATGTTTACAAATTTTTCTTATAATAATAGTTAGATAGTCGGGTAACTAAAGTTATCGAATTCGTAGATTTTTGAAAAACGATATCTGGACACTGGAATCGAACCCGGAACTCTTAACTAAGAGCGTCAATTCTTAACCACTAAACTATCCTGGATCTGTCACGTGCTCAGAGTAATTCTTCTTTCATAGTTTAAGACAGATTTTGTGATGGACGTGTGGAAATATTCAGTTAACAATTGAGCTACCATTTGATACCGGAACCACCGGCGTGTCCAAGTGTAGTTTTTCAAAAAATCACGAATAGGATAATTGATACGGTTATATCCGTAAACTAAAGATAATTTTATCTATCAAGCTTCGTAATTCATGTACAATTAATTTGACATGAGTATAATTTCTCAATGAAGCTATCAATTTAAGAGATAATTTGGAAACTTATAATAAATTCAAAAATATAAAATCTATTAGATATACATTTTTCTTAAAAAAATTACACTTTTAGATCCAGTTTAAAAAATTCATCAAATCTTTTTTTACATCATTTGTCTCAAACTATCCTTTGATTTATTTCCCTAGAAATATGTCTGGCCTTATTCTCTAAGTAAAATTGATTGAACAGATAAATATGTTTTGATAAACCCCCTATTGTGCAAGTGATTCAAAACCTCATTAAAATGTTTGCTATTTTGTGTGTGCGTGTCTCGATGGAATAAAGAAAAAGCACTCTTATGTTACTATGAGGGCTTCAGTGCTTCAAAATCATTGGAATTAAATTATGTTTTAGTTTGGTACAAACAACTTAATATAAACGTTAAATAATATACTATTCAGTGAAGAAGAATGGCACATCTATTTAGGAGAGTATACTAAGAACATATATTTATTGTCACTCTAATTTTTCAAACATGTACTCTGAGAACAAAATAAAGATAAATGCTGTATAATATAATAATGCCTTTACGATTTGAAGGATACTGTACATTACTCGTACACACATTTCCCAAGACAACCTTAATATATCTCAAACCTATAAATACCTCAGCAAATATTTATTTTTATGATAATATAAATATGACAGAGACCTATTTTAACTATAATCTAAAGTGTGTTATAAAAGTCTCATGATTGTCCAACAGATGACAGCACTAACTCAATTTGAATGAAATAGAAATTTTCTCCTTTTTCTCCTGCAGGCCTACCCTTCAATTTCTATTTTTTTTTAAATTGTTCAATAAAACTCCTCAAATTTATTTGGATCTAGATCTTATAAATTAAAATGAAGCTTTCAAATATCTAATTGTAATGAAAGAAGATTTGGAGTAGGTATTTAAAGCCAGTAAATAATATGACTAAAGAAGGTTGAAGTTTAATGCTAAGTCGAGTAATTTTGTAGGTTTTTTTTTAACAAAAAACTATTTTGGTCAAAATAAATTAAAATATTGCTTCAGTAGTGTTTAGTTTACTTTTCTATGTTTAGTAAACTCAACAGTTCTTGAATATTTGTTGTGAGCATCGTGGACTCTGAACAAAAACTTTTTAGATGAAGAAAAAAGCCTTGGTCAAATTTCGCAATTCTCAAAATATCTGTTTATATTACTAACGGCGGACATAGGTCAATTTTTAAATGAAGATTTGAACCTTATTTCTACCCTAACGCCTAACTTAGAGGATTCAAATAAAAAAAATTCAGCAAAATGAAAGAGTGTGCTAGGTAAGTAAAAAAATGCAGAACAAGTTGGGATAAACAATAAACAATACCCAGCGCACGCAATAAGGAACTATAGTGGACTCGTCCCCACGGCAAACCTCAACAATATATAACATTAACCAAGAACGCAACTATACCTCTGATTCGATTATCTCACACACTTTAGTTAGCATATGATACCTAAGGATGAACGTAAAAAGGGGTAAGTACAAAAACTATCGTCAAGCGTTGTTTATTAAATATTTAAAAATATATATGAACAACAATTGATTTAAATAAATAATCCCAAGAAAAAATAGTGTATTCAACATCTTGCAATTTTAGTACCATGGACTCATATAAAGAGCGCCAAATGTATATGTGGTTACCGTCACTGTTCACACTAACAAAAATAGAAGTTAGGCAAAAACAACAATAAATGACTCCTCAATTTAACTTCAGCCTAGTTGTAAATGTTCATCACAAAACTATTTACAATTACTTTATACCAGTATCCTATCATTTCTCCGTCCCGTAAAAAGGGGAAATATACTTAACCCTAACATTATGTTGGCGTTAGTTAGATAAATCCATATTTAATTTGTCAACACATAACAAATTATCAACCATAACTTAGTTGTTAAGGCGGCTATCACTGACCTTTTATATGCGCTGATGGCGCCTGGTACGTTAAGTTAATTAAAGTTAAACATTAATAGAACTACTCTATAGACGGTATCTAAAAACATTAAAGTTCAATATGATAAAGATAAACCTTATGTCTCACATGGGGTAATAATATTAACAGTATTTCTAGATACATGCTTCCCAGTTAGAGTGCAAAGTTTAAGCCTGTTACACTCGGATTAAATATTTAGTACATAAAAATATTATTTTCATCAGATATTCCACTTTAGTTCAACTTCAAAGCTTAAGTCCATTAATATTTGACANTATCATTATATATTCCATTTTTGTTAAAGTTCAAAGCTTAAGTCCATAATACTTGACATAAATACTAAGTGCAAAGTTAAAAGTTAAAGTCCATTAATATTTGAAATAATTACTTAGTGCAAGGTTTAAAGTTTTAAGTCCATTAATATTTGAAATAATTACTAAGTGCCGAAAGAGAATTTTGAAAAATAAAAGGTTACGCCGAAAAAGAATTTTGCTTACATTATTAATTTCCGGAACCTTTGCTTGCTCAAGCGATTACCAAAGCCATTCCCAGAGTGGCACTTCCCTCACACGATCACTCTTTTATACGGCAAAACACAGTCCACAGAACACGGAATGATAGGATGACCGGGGGGGGGGACCAAAGAACATAAACAAGGAGGGGGGTGTTCTACGAGCGTCTAGACGGCCGTGGAAGCGGAATTTTGGCACTGGCGAAGAGTTTATTCTTTCAAATCGAAGACCATGGGGGGAGTTGTTGTTGAGAGTTTGAATGGGCGTGGTTCTCAGTATAGCTTGGTTAGTCGTCATGTTCGGGTGGTTTTGTTTCGGTGGGACGGTCGTGCGTGTAGTCGAGCCAGCAGCAGGTGGTGTCGGTAAAATTGGGTAAGTCCATTGTATTTGTTTTGGTTGTGGTTAGCTTGTGGCTAATGATACAGATTGAAGTCAAAGTTAAACTTGAAACATGGAAAGCAAAGTCTAATTCGAAGATAAGTTTTTTTTTGTTACTGTCACATTAAGCAGTGGCGGCTCGTGTATAAGCACTGTGAACTGCAGCACCCTCTATTTCCACTTGATATTTTCGATAAAATTTAATACGAGTCCTTTTTTCTTTAATTCTTTCTTTATTTTTGTAGTAAAATATATATTCCTTAAGCTTAATGTCAGTACTTCAGTAGCCATCCACCAGTTTATGAAAAAGATACAAAAATATGTGTATGTAACTGTGCGCTTTACAGTGCCAGCGATGTGGTGTTTGACTGTTGTGCACATGCGCACATAGGAGGGGGTGGGGAGGAAGGTGGGACTGCCAGGTAGAGAAAGCACAGTTGCTCTCGCAATGCCGGCTCTGGCGTGATGGTGGAAGGAAGTATTTTTTTACTCAGCGTGTGTTGTGCTTAAAAACCATGTACCATATTCTTGAATGTGATAAAGCGTAGAAGAGAGTAGAATTAGATTATTATTCTGCTTCCAGCTATTCTTTTTGATTCATTTTTTTCGGTTCTTCTATTTAACAGAAATCCTAAATGTGCTTGCAGTGCTTTCAATGGAGAAAAATTTCCTCAATTGTCATCCATAGATCAAAGAGAAATTTATTGAACTTTTTGCGCAAATTAAAACAAGAATATTGGATTTCATTTTTCAATGAATAGATCAATCTTGATCTGTAACAATTTAAGTTAAAGTAAGTAAATAATGTTTTTTTTATATATAATATTTTATCAAGTTCCTAAATAAAGTTTCTTTTTATACAGTTTTTTTTCCTTTTACACAATTTTAAAACAAAAGCTAAAAAAATTTCTGGAGCAGCACCCCCACTAATTTTAGCTACGAGCCGCCACTGACATTAAGCGCATCTAGGTAAAGAGAAAGGATTAGAGAAAATAATAAAATGAATTATATTAATTTATGGTATTCGACGCCTTAGCTCATTTGGTAGTGTATCCGTCTGTTGAGCTCGATTCCCGACATGGTCGAAAATTGTATCATTGGTGAAATGTGGGCTTACCCTTTCACAATGATGAATTAACGGCTGGGGGACTGGATGTTGTGTCTGTCCTAGTCTTAAGCTAGAATATAAGATATATGAAGCTAAGACAGGCCTAGAAAGTTGGTAGGGAAAAATATATGGCTTGAATAAAAAACTGACCACAGGCTGTAAACAGTAATCGATGTAAAAAAATATTTAATTTATGTTGATGTTGATGTACGTAGATTACGAATATATTTATATTCATTTATCTTCAGTATTAAAAATGCACTTGTAAACTCGTCATGGATAGTTCATAAGAGATAGAATATCAAGGTCTATATTATTATTATTATTATTATTATTATTATTATTATTATTATTATTATTATTATTATTAGCACCGCGTCTTACTACCCGTTCGGGTTATACGCACTTACGCTAATGTGTAATGGTAGGATGATTGTGAGATGAAATGAAGGACCTACAGTTTAACGTGGGATCCGAACCACGGTGGAGGCCTGGCATTCCTCACATTCACAAGATGTATTGTCAGAGGTGAAGGAAGGGTTTGGTAATCAGATAAATTTGTGCCGGGACCGAGGATTGAAACCCGGCCACCAGCACAGAAGTCTGACACCTTACCCCTAGACCACCAGGTCACCGAAGGTCTATATTAAGTATGTGTGTTTAAAATTGAATGCATAAAAAAAATAGCATAAGTGAATAGCTTTCTATAATAAACTTTATTTTCTTCATACAAGTGACCGTCAGTTAATGGTTTTATATTTTGTAGTTTTGTCTTTTGAACAAAATAAGAGTTAGAAATGTAATATAAAATATTTTACTTACTTTCCTGTTTTATCTATGCCTACGTTAAGGTGGAATTGAAAGGGATGCCAGAAAAAACCTGCGTTTTTGCTGTTTTTATGGAAATTTTTTTGCCAACATAAATCAAATTTTCTACTCTAGAAACATAGAGTTTAATTTTCTCCACATTGGGGTATCAACAGTTCTGGAATATTAATCAAGGATGTCCTGGAATTCAATGACAATTTATTCTCTTAATTTAAAAAAAATATCAGATATTCAGAATTGTTAATATCAACATGTGAAGAAAATAAAATTATATGTTTGCCATAAAAACTGCAAAAACGGTGGCCTTTTCTTACGTCCCCTTAAACATTAAATTTAATCAAAAGGTGGTGTTAAAAATAAAATACTGTTTAGTAGCTGTCTAAAACATATTATATGCTGAAATATCATTATATAATATTTAGTGAAACATCTAAATTTTGTTCATAATGTATCAAAGTTTTCTTTTACTTCGAAATGTTTCTAAGATGTGAATGTTATTCAATCTTATTTTGAAGTCTAAGCGAAAGATATTTGACCTTTTACGTTGGTTACGTATCGTAATCGACCGTTCTCAAAGCGACCGGTGTTGGAAACGACCACAAAAACTTTCATCGTGTTCAGGGCGATCAAACATGTTTTTAAAATTCATTCAAGCTAATGAGTTAAGTATGTGTCAAAAATAACATGTAAACAAAAGGATTAAAACAATATTTAACATAACCTAACCTAACCTAAACTAACTAACCTAGTATAACATAGCCTAACCTGACCAACTTAAATCCAAAGAATTAGGTGGATGAGTCTGCAAGAAAATGGCGCAAGACCTACAGAGAACTGGATAAAAGAATTGATAACATATTTAAAGACTTTGAAAAAACGAAGGATTATAATTAGCACCTCGTCTTACTACCCATTCAGGTTATACGCACTTACGCTAATGTGTAGTGGTAGGGTGATTGTGAGATGAAATGGAGGACTTTACAGTTTAACGTGGGATCCGAACCACGGTGGAGGCCTGGCATTCCCCACATTCACAAGTTGTGATTAATACACTTCTTGTCAGAGATGAAAACAATTAATAGGTACAGTTGTTTTTTTGTGACCATTACTGACCGTTTGGATTATACGCACATGTTCAAACTACACAAATGCATTAGGAATGAAGAATGTTGAATTAAGAGGAAGTGTACCCACATTTACGTGGAAAGAGAGAGAGAGTGGAAAATCGTTAAGTAATAACCATACTCAGTTTGACACCTTAGCTCAGTCAGTAGCGTGTCTATCTACTGAGCTAAAGAGCCCGGGGTTGATTCATGGCATGGCCGAAAAAATTATCATTGATGAAATGATGGTGATGAATTAACTGACAGGGGGTTGGGTGTTGTGTCGGTTCCAGATTCAAGTTAATTTATAAATCGGGTGACCTGATGGTCTAGGGGTAAGGTGTCGGACTTCTGTGCTGGGGGTCCGGGGTTCAATCCTCGGTCCCGGTACAGATTTATCTGATTACCAAATCCTTCCTTCACCTCTGACAAGACGTGTATTAATCACAACTTTTAAATGTGTAGAATGCCAGGCCTCCACCGTGGTTCGGATCCCACGTTAAACTGTAGGTCCTCCATTTCATCTCACAATCACCCTACCATTACACATTAGCGGTCTAATAATAATAATAATAATAATAATAATAGTTTATAAGTCGCGTGCTGATATAATCAGTCGGTTCAGAAAATTCACGTAAAGTACTTCAATTTAATTAAAAATAAAACCGCCCTCAGAACACCTTACAGGGGTTTTTAGCCCCAATCACCACCATTATAGAGAAGTCTGCTGCGAGAAGGACGCCATAGATCAGATGGCCACCAAAGGGGGTTAAAATATTATTATTTAACACCGCGTCTTACTACCCGTTCGGGTTATACGCTTTAAGTACTAATTACGCTAATGGATTAGGAATTGGGAAGGTTGAATTAAAGGAAGTGAACTTGCATTTGCGTAGAGGGAGAGCAGAAAACGATTTAGGAAAAACCGCCCCCAGTTCACCAGACCGAGATTCGAACCTCGATCTCACCGTCCTCAGCAGTCGAGCTCAACACGACTAGCGCGTTAGCCAACCAACTACGCCACCGAGGCGGCATAGTTTTTCTAATAAATACGAGGCGTGGCCAAATATACGACCGTTGCCAACAACTGCAATATCGGAGTTGTTGGGAAGATATTTGGTCCAAAAAGGGATGAGGATACTGACGAATGGAAGAAGTTACATAGTGATGAGTTACATACCCTCATCACCAAAGATTGTAAAGATAATCAAGTCCCGTAGATTATGGTGGGCAGGACATGCAGCGTGAATAGTAGAATCTAGAACAGTGTTCAGAGAATTGATTGATAAACCCAAATGGAAGAGACCATTGAGAAGACCTAGACGCAGATGGAGGATAGCATTTGAATGAATCTGAAAGATATAGGGTGTAATGAGGTGGATTGGATAGAACTAGCTCAAGATAGAGATACGGTGTAGTGAGGTGGACTGGATAGAACTAGCTCAAGATAGGGATAGGGTGTAATGAGGTGAACTGGATAGAACTAGCTCAAGGTAGGGATACGATGTAGTGAGGTGGACTGGATAGAACTAGCTCAAGATAGGGATAGGGTGTAATGAGGTGGACTGGATAGAACTAGCTTAAGATAGGGTTAGGGTGTAATGAGGTGGATTGGATAGAACTAGCTCAAGATAGGGATAGGGTGTAATGAGGTGGAATGGATAGAACTAGCTCAAGATAGGGATAGGGTGACGTACCTTTGTAAGTGCGGCAATAAAATATCGCGTTCCTAATGCCATATAAGTTAGTAAGTAAGTATAGTCCTATTAAACGTTTTTATTGGTTTATGAAAATAATTTTCATAATAAATATTAAAATACTTAACATAAATGTGTAGTTTTTTAAATGTTTTTATCAAGCGAAGTTTTAGGTTTTTATTTTACCACCGCGTCTTACTTACTACCTGTTCATGTTATAGTCATATGTAGCCAACTAATTACGCTGATAGTTAAGGTTTAGGAATGTTGAATTTATAGGAAGTGCACCAGTGTTTGCGTGGAAAGAGAGAAAGAGTGGAAAATCATTGAGTAAAAATACCCATAGTGCATCCAACCCGAATTTAATCCTCGAGCTCCCTGTCATCGGCAATCTATTGGGAGAGTGATGTCTTAGAACAGTAGCTCCCAAACTTTCTTGACTTACGAACCCCTTTCCCAAACATCTGAGTTGCACAAACCCCCTGGTAAACATCCATATCCACACACATAATTTTATACCAAGTTTTTATGAAATTTAGTTGTTAATTGTAATCAAAATGTTTATTATCTTTAAATTAACCTACTATAGCTCCGGTAGGTACTTTGGAATACCCCGCCAAATATAATGGAATATTATTAAAATTACGTACGTTATAAGTTCAAACAATTATACATTTGTTATAAAAATTAAAACTGAAATTAAATAAGCAAAATACTGTAATAATATTTGCTTATCTTTACTGTCACAATATTATCACATTTCACATGTCTTTTAAAGCGGTACTGGAAATTGCTGCTTTGACACTACTGAAATACCCTCACAGAATTTCATGCCGATTTATGATTACAATTTTTTAACAAGTTTTAACAGTTACTCACCTCTTCACATGACTTGGTGAGAAGGGTGCGCTTGCTTTGGATGGTACAGAGATTTAAAGTCAGGAACCAACGAACAATAAATAAAGTATCAAGTCACTTTCAGCACTGAGCCTGTTTCTGTATTTATTTTTTAAATAGACATATGAAGAAAAAGATTTCTCGCTCAAATACTTAGAAGAAAACGGTAACAAATCTGTAATAGCTTTATTCGCTAACATTGGGAAATCCTCCTTTAAACTTAACCAGAAACCATTTAATGACCGATTTATAGCTTTTCTTTAATTCAAAATCAATGGAAATTTCAAGGATCTGCTCTTTTTCACTCACGCTCGATGTGGCGGATCTTGAAACTGCTGTCTCTTCCAGGGGATTGCGAATCCAATTGTTATTAATGGGCATAGCTGGGAAATATTCTCTGAAGATTTTTCTAAGTCCCTTCAAGTGTTCTATAACCACGTTCTTTACATTTTCGTCCAAAGAAAGCTGATTTTCTACCATGAAGTTGTGAAGGGTATCAAAGCACTTCGTTTGATTGCTAATCAAACAGGTTTCCCAAAAGTTTTTTTTATGAACGATTTGATATGGTCTTTCACAGTAAAAACTTTAATATTCGACCCCTGAAAAGATAGGTTTAAACTGTTCATTTTTGAGAAAAGGTTTGCCAAATAGACCAAAGCCTGGACCCATATTAGATCTTGCATGCACTTTGCTTTGTGAAAGGGATGGTTGGTAAAAAACATGATAACTTCGTGTTTAAGTTCAATCTTGTAAATGCTTCCCATTTCCTCAGAAATTGCTGCAACCACAGTTTTGGAACCGCTGTTCTAAATTATAAAATTTAAAGTGTTTTCTAACACTTCATTTAGGCGTGAACTCATATTTTCAAATAACAAACTCTGTCTTAGCCGGTTGGGGTGACACGCATATGCACTACGCTGATGTGTTAAGGGTGAGAAAGGTTGAATTTAGAGGAAGTGTATTTGAATTTACCCGCAGGGAGAGTATAAAAACCACCCTCAGTCCACCCGACCGGGATTCAAGCCCCGATCTCCCAATCATCGACCATTCAGTCTATCGCGAGAGTGACGCGTTATGACCATTCGGCCAACGAGGCGGGTTTCCGAACGTGTTCAATGCGGTGGTGGCGTCACTAGTCTGCGACCTGAACGGTTTGACTGGCTCTCCATGATGTAGACTGTCAAAAAGAATACGGCGTAAGGGAGTTGGAGGGGTCATGAGGCGGAAAAAGTGTGGAGAGTGGAATAAAGTGATGGTTGAATCAACATAAAAACATAATCAAACATAATCCTACCAGCGAGAGGAGAGTGGAGGACAAGAAGCAAGCCTCTGTTTACTCTCGCCCGAGCGCTCGCAGCGGAGAAACTACACAACTCCGCCCAGCGATTCTCCGGCGACGCCTTGGGACGCGTTCATTTTGTAAGTGAGCGATTTTCCGTAGACTTTTAAATAACTTTGTATGTGACGATACACACAACCAAACTTAAAATGAGGAATTATGTATAAATGCTTTATTTCAAATCAAAGGGGCTTGTTATTACTATTACTATTGGAATTTAACGTGCACTTTAGCCACTTCGGTGGCCGCATGGTCTAAGGCGTCACTCTCCTAAGATACTAGAATACCGATGATGGGGAGAACAGGGTTCAAATCCTCGCCGAGTGCACTAGGAGTGGTTTTCCACTCTCCAAACAAATGCTGGTATATTTTTTAATTCGACCCTTCTCATTCCTAACACATTGTAATTAGTACATAATCATATAACCCGAACGGGTAGTAAGACGCGGTGCTTTTAAAAAAAGTGCCCTTATTATTTCGTTTTCATTTATTTGAGATAATTTACGTGCACTTTCGGAACATATCAATTATAACAACACACGAGAATTTCTATGAGCGAGAGCGAAAGGACCTAACAATGTTGCCGGTAAAGGTATTTTAACATACCACAATCGACATGGGACCGACGGCTTTACTTTCCCTCCGTAAGAAGTTATGCTACAGATTTCTATCGCTTAATAATAATCCCGTGACCCCCAGCTGGTTTTGAACCCACGAAACTCGGGTTCTGAGGTGATCACTTTACCCCAAGACCACCGAGGTTGACTGCGCGCTATAAATTGACAAACTAAATTAATTTCGGAACAGACGGAGCTTCCAGTCTATCGACAGTTAATTCGTTAATGTGAATGACGAAGCTTCAATTTCAAACTAACATGTTTTGCCCGTGCCGGGATTCGAGCCCGATATAATTGGTTCAGTAGGTAGACGCGCTATCGATTGAGTTAAGATTTGGACGTGCACCACAACTAGAAAAGGAAACTCAAAGCTGTTAAAATAAGCTCCTCCTTTTCTTACACTCACGTATCGACTGAACGAGAACTGCCATCATTTATTTGGATTTTATTTTCAATCATCAATAAGAAAAATAAAAATGATTTTATGGTTGGCTTTAAGTATATGTCAACAAGTTTTTCAACGACACCATCGGACGAGCTAACCACATTACCAGAACATCGACCCCAGATACGTTTTTTGGTCAAGTACACCCACGAACTTGTGTCACTGGATGTGACAAATTAAATTCAAATAGAAAGTCATATTTTTGAGTGATAAGACCCAGATTAAAGCCTGGATCATTAGCTTCATGGACCCTGATCGTAATAAGCTAGTGCACCTTGTATTATTATCACCACGTATTACCACCCATTCGGGTTATACGCTAATGGGTTAGGGCTGGGGTAGGTTAAATTTAGAGTAAGTGTACCCGCATTTGCGAAACATAAGATAACATTTTTGAGAAAAACCACCCTCAGAACACCCAACAAGAATTCGAAGCCCGATCTCCTCGTCATCGGTAGTCTAGCCTATTGTGAGACTGACGCCTTAGGCCATGCGACCACCGAAGCGGATTCCGATCTACTCGAGTCCTGTATCCGTCTAGCAAACAGTGTATATACAACTCTTTCCTAAGCTTGCTCTGGTTGATAAAGCGATGCCGATTTTAAGTTAACATGCATAGGTTGTAGCATTTGACGCTGTGTGTGTGAGAGAAAGAGAGAGAGAAAGTAAAACAATCCAGGTTTAGAGCCTAGATCCGCGGGAAAGGGAAACCGACCGCAGGACATTTGTCACCTTCTCCCCCCCGTAAAGCGACCCGTTTGGAACAATATCCACCGTTCGTTTGGCGCAGTATTAGTAAAGAAATTAGAGGTAATTTGGAGCAACCGAGATTGAACGTATGGACTAAGGATAAACTTTCATGTATGCAGACTTACTTGAAGTAATCTAATGAAACCTAACCATCACCCCTTCATATTGCAGACCTACCCAACATAACATAACATAGCCTAGCCTAACCTAACCTAACCATCACCCTTCATCTCTGACAAGGCGTGTATTAATCACAACTTGTGAATGTGGGGAATGCCAGGCCTCCACCGTGGTTCGGATTTCCACGTTTAACTGTAGGTCCTCCATTTCATCTCACAATCACCCTACCATTACACATTAGCATAAGTGTGTATAACCCGAACGGGTAATAAGACTCGGTGCTAATAGTAGCACCACGTCTTACTACCCATTCAGGCTATGCACATATGTACCACTTATGCTAATGGACGAGGGATAATTAATTTAGAGGAAGTGTACCCGCATGTGTGTGGAGTGTAAAACCATTTAGGAACGCAAACTAAGTACACTCGACTGGGATTCTAGCCCCAATCTCCCGTCATCAGCCGCCCTGTCTTGCGAGGTTAATAATGTCTCAAGACCATGCGGCCATCGAAGCGGATATTGCTATAGTTATAAGTGAGAAATAAGAATGGCCGATTGAAGGAAGCAACGCTGTACAATTTATTATGTATATATATATATATATATATATATATATATATATGAGAGACGAAGCTTGGGGATGATTGATTATAATTACGGACATCAGACGCATCTGAATTATATTCGAATAAATTGAAAAAATTACACCTGAACACGGGAATTTAGCCGTATTCATGTGTCTTTTTTTTTCAATTTATTCGACGAATGACTGAGTTGAGAACATAATAATTGCAATATGTGAGTGATGATCACGTTGTTTCGAGCGTTAAATGAGATGAAAAAAGTATAATAAAAAAAAACTCGTTAATTCCTGGTTTCCAGTGGATTTTTTTTTTTTACAAACCCTTGACAAAAAGTATGACGATGGCGTTCCTAAACGGCTGAATAATGAAACAATTGAACAAGCCAAATGAGCATATAGAGCAGCGAGACGAGCATATGTTGTCACACCCCCTCCAGGCACAGCACGGTACACGTCCATCTATCCGCCCATCCAGACCTGTATTATTTACCGGCCAATTTAAACAAACAGCAAGGGAGATAGATGGAGACTGACCAATTTAAATTAACATCGCTAAGCTAATCAAATGGAACCGTGTAGTTGGGGTTTATTCAGTTTCGGTCAGCAAAAACGACCGTCGCCCTCTCTACCCTTCACCATAATACATCGCGAATATTAAATAATGCAAGCGTAAATTTGTATGATTGCTCACAGAAGAGGGAGGGGAGATCCCCGGCGCAAATTGTACACTCGCGCATTATCCGACTGTTCATAAAAGCTCGACCCAATATACGTTGCCAATTATTTATTCACAACTGTGCACTATCGTTAAATTAGCCCGTTTATTTTGAGTGTCCCGCGCGCTTTTGTGGCCGTTGACACAAAATTAAAAAAAATGTGGGAGCTCACAAAGGGGGTGGAGGGGCCACACAGTCTTTCAGAATCTTAGGAATTATCTTCGTCGATTGTCAAAATAAGGACACCAGCTTCACCCTGTAGTATACAGATTAACACCCTTCTACACCATTTTGATAAATTAGATTAAAAAAAGTCGATCTCGGTGACCTTTTGAGTAAAGTGATCGCCTAAGGACCCGATGCTCGTGGGGTCCACGGACTTTTCTTGAGCGATATAAATCCGTTGCACAACTTCCTTCGGAGGGGAGGTAAAGCCGTCGGTCCCGTGTCGATTGTTGCATGTAAGAGAACACTGGAAGGTACGTGGAAATCTCTTTCCTGGCAAAATTGGTAGGATCTTTCGCTATCGCTCATAGAAACTCTCGTGTGTTGATATAATCGGTCGGTTCAGTAAGAGCACGTTAAATACCTCAAATAAATTAATACACAAACGCTTCAGTGATCGCATGGTCTAAGGCTTCACTCTCTCAATAAACCGGGAGTGCAGAGTACAGGTTCGAATACCGCGCGGGTGTAGAGAAAGTGGTTTATCTTAAATGGTTTTCCACTCTCCTTCTACGAAAATGTACGTACACCTCTAAAATGCAACCTTCCTCATCCTAAACTTATTAGTGTAGTTAGTACGTACGCGTATAACTCGAACGGGTAGTAGGACGTGGTCGGGGTGGGGTGGGGGCATTCCATGGTGCATCTAGGCATACGAGTAGCTCTACAGTTCAATTTTCATATGAAGAGCCTTCGTATTTTTTTAAACTTTTTTTGTCAACATTGATAACATTTTACTGTATTATTTGTGTTATTTTGTAGATATTGGTAATATTTATTAAAGTGAAGGCTACAGACAGGGCCTCGGTCCCGGCACAGATTTATCTGATTGCCAAACCCTTCCTTCACCTCTGACAAGACATCTTGTGAATGTGGGGAATGCCAGGTCATAACAAACTTGACAAATTTTTAGTTAACTACATCACAATAAAAAGTTCTCATTTAAAAATACAGAAAATAAATATAATTAGAGTTTTAGAACCACTAGTTTGTAAAAATTTATCTATTATTCTTTGAACATCTTTTTCAACATAACCTTTTATTTTTATCAGATAGTATATTTATGATCGCAAAAAATAGTGTACCTATTTAAAGTTAAAAATATAATTGAGGGAACCTAATGAAAATTGTAGTTTATACTTCAGTTAAGTTTAATAATAAAAAGCATCACTTTCTACAAATAAGATTTAAAGTAGTAGGTGGTTGCATGCTCTAACTCGCTTCTCTAGTGTTAGACTGATTTACCAGTGACGGTATCAAATAATCAAAAACAAAGCTTGTTTCCACCATCTTTATAAGGAGAACTGAAAGGAGTATACAGATGTTCGAGTCGCCTCAGAGAGAACAATGTGTTTCATCTGCTCCTAATTTACGCATAGCTGTACTCTTCACAGGAGTAGAACCGTCTCCAAAAGTCGACGCGATCAAAAATGCATTAAGGTTGTACAACAATAACAACCTAGAGATAGCAATTCATTGGCACAACAAGATTTTATTCAATAAGACAATAAGACAACACTACATATATTTACAAAAGAATGCCACACAAAGGCTTTGAACAACATACAACTTTCTAGTCGCATAAATAAGCGACGTCTGTTCAGCAAGTGAACATGATTCCAGCCGGGTCACACAGGGCAGAAAACAATATTTAAGACCAGAAATAAAACAAAAAACAAGTCAATAAAATAAACAACAATTAATTTGGTCAGACTGAGAAATACCTAGTAATCTAACCCCACAGGTTTAGTTAAATTTAAAACAGGAAATCTTCTAAACAAGGTTTAAGAAATATTGATGTTGAAAGCATTAGTTATATCAACGAGACCCCAATAATAATATATTTAATTTAGTTAAGTTTATTTAAATTTATAAATGGATTTAATGTACAATTTAATCCAGCCCCAAGTACTTAGTTTAATTCAAATATAAATGAGAGATCTTCAAAACGAAGAGCAAGAACAATTATTGAGTACCCTACTATAATTCGTTATAAGTCCGAAAGAGAAATTTGGAAATAATGGATAAATGGATATGCATATCACAGCGCAGACCCTTGCCGTGCAGAACCGAGTGTGCCCGAGCAATCCTAGCTACCCCCAAATATACAGTAGGACAATACATATCAAGTACACAAAAACAATGAGTGCTCGTGTGCGTTAGGAAGGATCAATGAGTAGTCTACCAAAACATCTCCAAATAAGGAAAGGAAAAATAATAAAGGAATCCGGAGGCGAGCTAGATTGTCTGACTCGCCACGAGGAGTCACTGGGCCGACGAGCAATAGTGAGGGCCATCAATCTGTCTTTATGTTGTATCAGGTCAACACGTACCGGAGCAGTAGCGTTGTGGGCTTAACATAATTATTCTGTATTATTATATTTGGTAAAATGCAAGAATTTAGTTGTTACAGGCATCGGATATATGTGGGTTTTATTTTACATTTGTAAATTGCATTTTTGATTAAGTCATTCATCACGTTTTTATTCATATTTTTAGGTCATATTTTGTAAATTTGAAGTTATTTCAATAAACTTTAGGTCATCAAAGTCCGGGCCCTATTGATAACTTTGTAAGAACTTCCAAATAAGAATTAATGTGCATAGATAAATTAGTACCGAAGCCAATGTTTTAAAAAGGTACTGATATAAATTCAAGAAAATATAATAGGACCACATCAAGGCGGTAAGAGGGAAAAGGATGATGGTGAAAATAGTTTGTATCTACCGCCACGGTGTTAGACATTCTTCCAATATCACGGTGAGGCTGTCCAATGATCCAGGCATCATCCAGAGTATGTAAATTAATACGTATACAAAGTTCCAATTATTTAAGAAATAATAGTACACTTTATAAAGTCACTCACTATACATTATTTATTAACAAATCTAACAATTCATGACTATTTGTAGCAAAATAATTAAGGCTGCTACAAGATGACGAAATTTAATGCCACATGTTTGTCATTTGTAAGTGATGTGTACTCCAGTTGTATAATATCAATGCAAAAAAATTCTTATTACCTGAAAATTTATGGATGGCTACCCGTTGAAATTATATGGTCTATATTCGCCATGTCAGTACAAATCTTTAAAAAATATTATTTTTATACACTATACTTTTTTACTTTTGAAAAACAACAACTTTTTTAATTTTGAACTTTTTTGTATTTTCCAGAGGGCGTCGTAAACCCTAAGGCCGGCCCTGAGAATGTTACACGCAAAGCAAGGTTCCCTTGTATTCGTCTTGAGGGGTTATATCCTCACTATAGTGATGGGTCAAACCAGCTCTTTGGCACGAGCTATCTCACAGAGGCTCACTCACTCAAAGGAGTCGTTCACGAAAAGTCGTTCAAAAGAGTCATATCGTTCATTGTTTGGCTCGCTCGCTGAAAGAGCACGTATGCTGCTCAGCTCTTTTTTCTCAGAACTACCGTTGGAGCTGGGAGCGCGAGCGAGTCATCAATCTTCCTTTTAACTGTTTCGGTTTAATATTTATGTTTATTGATGTTAGTGCTAAAGTTTAGATAATAAATCAAACTATTATTGTGTGTATTTGTGGTGGTAAAATTCTGAATGTGGTTTAGCATTTATAATTTTAAGTAGACTGTGACTGTGTTTTGGTCATAATGGCCACACAATCAAGACCTCGCAGAACCATTAGAATTTGGACTTATTTTACGGAACAAAACGAACGTTTAGCGAAATGTAATTTTTGTTCTAAACACATTTCTTTTAAAGGAGGAAGTAATTTTAATCCATCCCGTCATTTACGCTTGGTACATCCCACAGTCGTTTTGTCTATAGAACGGTCTACACCAGCCTCCAACCCTCTAGCTAGTGAAATTGATGACACTAATTTTGACGATCCTTCAGAAATGATTTTGATCAATTCAAGAAACAATAAGGAACAATCATAGCAAACAGCACCTATCATACCAGCTTCAACCTCCCTTTTAAACTTACCTGGAATACGTGGGTTTACTCAAAGTACGATTAGTACCTATTTTCATAAACCTCTGTCTGGGGAAAAAAATAATGAAATAGTCCTTACACTTGTAGAGACATAGGTAAAAATTATCTTCCTTTTCAAATTGTAGAAAGCCCCCATTTTCAAAAATTTGTGTGCAAGCTAAATAATTCTTACCAAATGTCAAGTCGCAAAACAGTTTCAAACGTCCTAGTGCCTCAATTGTATAATATGACAAGGGAGAAAGTAAAAAAATACCTGAGTACTACAAGCGATATCACAATCACGACGGACAGCTGGACATCGCTTAGTAATGAGAGCTACATTTCAATTACGGCTAATTACATCTGCATTACTAATAACATGGAACTTAAATCTTCTCTTTTGGACTGTTTTAAATATGATAACAAACACACGGCCCTAAGCCTGTCTAACGAACTGAAACGAGTTACTAGTGAATGGGGAATTGAAGAAAAGGTTATTGCTGTGGTTAGTGATAATGCGGCCAACATTGTTGCAGCAATACGATTGACCGATTGGAAACACGTCCCATGCTTAGCACACAATCTTAATATTATTGTGCTGTATGGTCTACAAGAGATAAAGGTTCTTCAAACCAAAATAAAAACAGTGGTCGAGTTTTTCAAAAGAAGTCCCCAAGAAAGTGGCCGACTGAAAGCAATGCAACAACAATTGGGAGAGTCCACACTAAACCTTAAGCAAGACGTTGCCACACGCTGGAACTCAACCTATGACATGTTTCATCGCATCATAGAATGTGAGAAATTCATTGATGTCAACTATAGCCATTAACTATCCTGAACTAGACAGCATTACAAATGAGGACGTTGCTATCTTAAGGCAAGTGTGTGAGCTATTAAAAGTTTTCAAAAACTGCACTGAAGAAATGAGCAGCGAAAAGCAAGTTACTGCTTCCAAAATAATCTTGCTTAGCCTGGCCCTGAAATAGTGGTGCATATAAATTTATTAACCGACCTGATGTAGAAAATTACGTGAAGGAAATGGCCATCAAACTGTTGGAAGCTCTAAACAAACGTTTTAAGCCCATTGAAGAGAACAAAGTGTTTGCTGAAGCTACAGTTTTGGATCCTCGGTTCAAGCTCCATGGATTTTCTGACCCCCATAATTTTGAAAGGGTAAAAAATGCTATAATTAATCAAGTATATGAGAGAGTTAAAATTGGAGGGACGATGCCTGTAGCTCCACTCCTTGTTATTCCAGAACAAAGTTCATCAAGTGTTTGGGATGAATTTGATAAGAACGCCTCTAATTTGGTAAGAAACCCTGACCCAAGAGCTGCAGGAATAATAGAGGTTAACAAATACATTGAAAAGCCGCTGCTACAGAGAACAGGGAACCCACTTAGTTGGTGGTTTGAAAGACGTTATGTTTACCCTAAGATTTTTGAGCTAGCCAAAAAAATATTTATGTATTGTTGGAACCTCTGTCCCCTCTGAGAGAGTATTTTTTAAAGCATGACAAGTAATAACAGAAAGACGCAATCGCCTCAGTGGACAGAAAGTGTCTGAGATTTTATTCTTAAACGGAAATTTGTAAAAATTCCAGATAAGTTTAGAAGTAAAAAAAAACTAGTTTGTTTTACATTGTGCCTATTATAAAACTTTTTTTTTAAATATCATCGTTATTTTTTCTATATCGGCTTACTGTAAAATGATCATTGATATTTTTTCGATTTCG
Source organism: Timema shepardi (assembly GCA_902151425.1). NCBI lineage: Eukaryota > Metazoa > Arthropoda > Insecta > Phasmatodea > Timematidae > Timema > Timema shepardi. Next base: position 38,929 of record CABFVX010003777.1, on the reverse strand, counting down.
TTATTATTTGTATTTTAGATAAATATACCTATTGCCGATATTATAATGCTAGTGACTTTTCTGGCTGTCAGATCTACCATCTTATAACGGTCACGCTATAGCTTGAGATACAATGAGGTTTGTGTTAGTTATCGCTGACATTCTTTTATCAAAAACAATGCCGCTGTTTGTCTCTGCAAGTGAGGGTAAAACTGTAGAGTCGGCATTATCCTTCGTCAGCTGAGCTGGTTTTCTCAGAATCTCTTTGTTCGTTCTTCTTCAAGCCTTGGCTCGGGGAGGGGTGAGTACAAACTTTATTGGTCAGTGGTAAAAGAGTCGTTCACAGCTCTTATTCAAGAGTCGTTCACTTTGAATGACTCGCTCACGAACGACCCATCACTACCTCACTAAGGCACATGGCCGCTAGAAAAACATTTCCTCTGGTGTGTTTTAGAAAATGTATACAAGCAGATTTTCTATTTTATTTTTATCTAGCAATAATGTGCACACCTTGCTTCCTATAGCTCAACTACCACTGGTTAGATTTGTAAATACTTAAAGCACTTCATAAGCAACTTGTTTGTGTTACGAACAAGAATAATTTTTCCATTTCTCATGATAAAAAAAATTGATACATTATTTTATCTTGTTTCTATAACCGGAAGTTAATGTTTTAGAATATAAAGAATACTTTTATATATTTATATATCAATATAAGCTTTTGACAACATTTATTATTATAATAACTAATGTTTTCTATTTTTATTTGAATATTTTGGTTAAAATGATTAACTAAAAAGTGTTTGATTGAAACTTAAAACTAAAACAATAAAATCCAACATATATTTATAGTATATCTATCTACTTATAATCTCACCATGATTGTGTCCTACATCCAGGTCCAAAATATCATAAGCTTTGGTCTTATTTACTAAAACGATTTTAGGGAATATTTGTTGTCAACGTTTGGCTAAGTTGAATAAATGTAGTGTAAGGTATTAAATGTCAGTTGTATAATTACAGCTTCTTTAAGAATTAATTTTACTTATATTTTCCGTCCTGTGTGTAGTGTGTTTCTTAAAATTTATAAAAAGTAAACCATTTATATAAAGATTCCTTCGAGGTCTTCAAATGTATTGTTTTTCCTTACTCAGCAGTCAACTAAATAATCAAAATGGCTGGTGTTTTAGGTTCTCATGAACGTAAGTTTACCATTGACGATGCATTTGAAGAAGAAAATGATGAAGCCATTAGGATATATGGTTCAACTACAGAAATATCACCACTAAAGCCGAAACAAAGAAATATTATTACAGATGACAGTATAATTGTGCGTGTTGAGAATCCCAACAGGAGTACAACTATTAGCACAACGCCAAGATTTAAATCTGCTGACGATGTAAGTTCATTTCATATATTAAACTAGCAAACACAAAAATCCTTTAGTAAAGTATATGTAGATCAAGGTTACGAGTGTATCTTATATAAAAATTTGGACTTTACCTTTATGGTGTCTTGCCAACATTATTATTGCTGAGGTTTTTTACATCGCGTCGAGACTTGCCAAAAATGACTAGTCCTTGGTTATAATAAATACAACATGAACAAATAATTAGTTTAGAAACGGTAAAAAAGTAGACCTTCCTTATATAGGCCCCCTAGACCAGGTAGCCTTTTTTTTGTTAGAATATAGGCCTACAGTACATTAAACTTCTGATTACTTAGTATACCTGTTAAAGGTTTAAATGCAGTTAATTTGTCTACATTAAATAAAGTTGTGTATTTGATTATCTGTGTTTTTCAATTCGTTCTTTATTTGGTACTGATTAACCTGGATAGTCAGGAGTTTACTAGGCTATACATCTATATTATCTTATTACTTGGACCCTACTTAAAAAGATCGTTAGTTAAATAATACAAAAATAAAGTTTGATAATTTCGAAGAATTGTACAATTAATACAAAACTCACTAAAATCACAAAAGAAACACAAATATTAACAAACACTTGTGTTGACTGTTATTTGCATTTTAATGTTGACTCGTGATCTTTTATCATTGTGTGTCATCTTTTCATAGAAACACCGTAATTTGTTTATTTGCTCATGAAAAAATTTAAAATTAAAATTTATTAACGTATCAATGGCTAGATTTGTTAAGAACTGTAGGTGACCTGGTGGTCTAGGGGTAAGGTGTCAGACTTCTATGCTGGCGGCCGGGGTTCAATCCCAGGTCCCGGCAAAGATTTATCTGATTACCAAACTCTTCCTTCACCTCTGACAAGACATCTTGTGAATGTGAGGAATGCCAGGTCTCCACCGTGGTTCGGATTCCACGTTAAACTGTAGGTCCTCCATTTCATCTCACAATCACCCTACCATTACACATTAGCGTAAGTGCGCATAACCCGAACGGGTAGTAAGACGCGGTGCTAATAATAATAATAATAATAATAAGAACTGCAGGCTTATTTACTTAGGTATTGTATATAAATTATGGGAAGCTTGAAAGCTAGGGTTGTATCATGATAATTATTTTAAACATTAATTTGGGCTTTTTATGTGTTTGATGTCATTTAATGAGTGTGGCAATTTTAATTGGTTTATTATGGCTGGATTCTTGGGTGAGGTTACATTGTGTAGCTTCATTTGTAGGCCTAAGCCCTACATGTTAAAGAGTTCGTCAAACAATATAAAGCTAACTTAATTGTCCTTCATTTGCAAGTTGGGTTTGCAATGAAAAGAGGTGAAATTTGGTAATTTGAAGACAACTTGTTGCGAGTTTGTTTTATTCAAAAATTCCTTGGGATAGGCCTATAGTTTTAAGTGTAGGTAGGGCTTACCACATGTTATTGAAATAAGATTGGCCCTTTTAGAAGTAACATGGCCCCATGACATCCTGTTTATTAATAATATTTTTTGTTGTTGTGAGGATAGATTAAAAAACTGTAATAATTTAAGGCTATGTTTAATCATAGGATTTTGATATTTTGGTAGGACTTAATAATCAAATAAGCCTACAGTACTGGTACTCTCTAATGATGGTTAGGCCCTAGGACACAGATAAGAAAGAAACAAAGTCTCAAAACCTTATGGTGGTTTTGCCGCGTCCTTTTACCAGCTTGAGTCCTTAAACACTGGGCTTTGCTAGTGTCACTGCTGTGTCCTGATAGGACTAATCGCAGCCGATGTGTCTCCATTCTGCTCCTTTAGCCTCTTAGGAACCTCATCTCTTTTGCCTGCAATCTACTTAGATCTCTTGGTCCATATTTGGGTTTCAGAGCCATATGTCAATATTGCCTTATATAACAAAGTTTTGGCCTCTTTTCCTATAGTCCATTGCCCTAAATTCTATCCCCGATAAGCAGTATGAACTCAATTTCAATTTTTTTTTCTTCTAGCTAGCAATAAGACTATCTGAATAGTCTCTAAGATACTTTTTCATCTTGATAAATATACACCACTGAATTTTGATGCATCACATTATGTGAACTAGTCCTAGCAACAGTCAATAAACTATGTTCAACTTAGATCATTTAGATTTACCTAATCTGCCTTGGTGGTGTAGTTAGTTAACCCGCTAGTCGTTTTGAGCTTGACTGCCGAGGACGGGGAGACTGAGGTTCGAATCTAGGTTGGGTGAACTGGGGGAGGTTTTTCCTAAATGGATTTCCACTCTCCCACTATGCAATTGCGGTTTCACTTCCTCTAAATTCAACCTTCCCAATTCCTAATCCATTAGCGTAATTAGTACTTAAGCGTATAACCCAAATGGGTAGTAAGACGCGGTGATAAATAAAAAATAAATAGATTCACCTAACTTAAAAAAAAGTGCATGAGGACATCTTAATTTAGAAGCTCAAATCAATAACTGGGAAATTAAATACAATATTATGCTTGGAACAGAAAATGTAACAAAGTTTGGTTTTCTGAATTCTTAGGTTAACAAAAAAATTTGGATCATTTCATTAGCGTTTTCATTTTCAAATAAAACTTAATTTTGCTGTATTTTTTTAACATTTGGTTAAATGGTTTCCCTGGTCTTAATTCCATTCTTTTCTTAACTCATTCCCTGGTGAAGGTGTTGAACGTTTTCTTTGTTTGCCTGAATATTCCCTGGGGTGGGCGCAAATCAACGTTTCATTGCAATAAGTTATTGTAATGCCATTTATTAATTAACCACGGTACTGTACTTTTAGCCAGTCTGAATACTTCAAATTGAAGCTAATAGATGAGGCTATTAGTTCAATGCTATACTAAACCATGAATAAAGCAATAAATGAGAAAATAAGTGAGTAGTGAAAATATGTGACAGGTAATAGTATACAAGAAGAAAAATGGCTGCCAGTCTTGTGTAGATCGCTGTGCTAAGCACACGCCAGGGAATGGGTCAAGTAGAATACAGGAAATTGAGCCACAACAGGGAATATGAGTCAAGCTGTATTACCTATCTAAGCTAGATATGTCTACTAATTAATAAGGTAAAAGTGGAATATCCTGTAAATAATTAACTGAGCAAAGCGAGGTTCTGTTTTAACTTGATCATTTGGCATTTTGTATGTCTGTAACTTTGTTACATGATACCTATCAAATGAGTGTACCAATTTTAACAAAATCTTGCAGAGATGTTCTTTGAACCTAGGCCAAAAGATAAATGTAACCTATAGTTTTTTAAAATTTGGTCATCTGTTTCATTATGGCAGTCACTTGAAAGTTTTTAAAAAATCTCATTTCAAGTGATTTGAATTCATAATTCAGGGCAATTGATTGAGTACTTAGGGTGTATTTTTGTAAATGTTGACATCTTTTGTGAGACTAATGTCTTAAACTGTCTGAACAACGGTTATTGGTTAATTGGTTTTCTGTCATACCTTATCACTCAAGGTAAAATATAAACTTCACTCAAAGAAAAAATTGTGGGAGATATTTTAACCTGAAATACAAGGAGAAATGATAATAAAATGGAGGAAGCAAGGTCTACTGTTCACAGAACTACTAGTAGAACTACAACAATAAGAACATGAAGGGAGCAAAGTCTACTGTTTACAGAACTACTAGTAAGACTTACTTAACTCACTCTATGGCATTAGGAACTCGAAAGTTCATTGCCGCACTCACAAAAGTGCGCCACCCTATATCTAGCTAATTCTATCCACTCCTATCCAATCTAGCTCATTACACCATATGTTTCTCAGGTCTATCCAGATGTTATCCTCCCATTTGCGTTTGGCCTCCCAGTGGTCTTTTTCCCATTATGTTTGCCATCCAATACCTTGAACGAGGTTCTACACACTCCCATTCGTGCTGTATGACCTGCCCACTGTAACCTGAGAGATTTTATTACTCTAACAATGTTTGGTGAAGAGTACAGGGTATGCAGCTCATCATTATATAGCCTACTTCACTCCCCACTATCTTCATCTATTTTTGGACCCAATATCTTCCTAAACACCGTGTTTTCTAACACCCTATTTTTCTTTTCGTCATGTAAGGTAAGAGGCCACATTTCACACCTAAAGAGAACAACTGGTAAAATTATTGTTTAGTATATTCTGAGTTTTACATTCCCTGATAGCAGGTGAGATATCAACAACTTACTGACCAAGTAATAACAAGCATTTCTCGACTATTATTTTCCTAATTTTCACTTTAATATTATTACCGTAATTTAAATATATAATGGTGCAGTTATGAAAATTATTATGTAAAAAGCCCCTACCCCCCAGCTCAAAATCCTGGGTGTACCCCTGAAGACTAGTACCATAGTTGTTAACATGGAGGGAGTGAGATCTCCTATTTAGAACTACTATTTGATTGAATATATACATCTCTAGAATTTTTTTTATGAATATTATATTTAATTGTGGTTCTTATATCCTTGACGTTCTTCGGAGTGGGAAAGGCCACGATGGCAGCGACTTTCTCTGGATCGACCCGTAATCCTTTCTCATCTACCAAGTAGCCCAAGTACTTCAACTGTGGTTTACAGAGTTGACACTTCTCTAGGTTGATACTGAGATTCGTCTCCTTCAGGCGTCTTATCACTTCCTTAAGTAAGGTAATGTGGCTCTTGAAGTCCGACGTCACTATGATCAGGTCGTCCAAATAAACTAACTCGTGGGGTTCCAGTTCTGGTCCGATGATTCGGTTCATTAATCTTTGGAAACTAGCAGGGGCGTTCGTAAGACCATACGGCATCCGCGTAAATTGAAAAAGTCCTCTTCCCGGCACAGAAAAAGCAGTGAGAGGCTTGCTGTCTTCCGATAACTTTATTTGCCAAAATGCCGTCTTCAAATCGATAGAAGAGATGTATTTCGCTCCCCGGAGTTTGTCTAAAGTAGATGTAATGAAAGGGAGTGGATACGAGTCTTTTATGGTGAGTGAGTTTAGCTTCCGACAGTCTAAACATAACCTATTTTTTCCATTTGGTTTCTGGACCAGTATTATCGGGGATGACCAAGGACTTGAAGACTTCTCTACTACACCTAGTTTAAGCATAGCATCTAATTCTTCGCCTACTACCTTAAGCACAGCTGGGGAACACGGGTAGTGCCTCTGCTTCACAGGTTTCTCGTTCCCAACATTTATCACATGCTCCATTTTAGTGGTCGCCTTTAGAGTTCCATCGGGATTCAGCTCACTACTTCTTGCCAATTCATGCTTAATTTCCTCCAGTTGTTGCTGTTGCATTGCATCTAAGGAGTCGAAACTTTCTACCATAGCCAAGTGGGGTTCATGTTCGTGTTCCTCATCGCCAAAAGTCCATGTCCCATCTGCCACTCGAGGGACAATATTAAATATTTTCCAGCATTCAACTCCCAAAATTAAGGTCTGTTCTAAAGATGGCACAAACAAACAATCAATAGTTTTTGTCTTCTTTTCCAGCGTTACGGGCAATCTCACCACTCCCTTAGCTTGATGAAGTGTTCCGTCTGCAGTTCTTATGTGGCATATGCCTGAAGGCTCCACCTTGATTCCCAATTTTGACAACGTTCTCATGCCCTCTCCACCTAAACAAGAGCGAGAAGCGCCTGAGTCTAACAAAACAAAAATTTTCTTGCCTAAAATTTCAACTTCGACATGAGGCCTCCCATCTCTCTCATTTTGCAATAAAATATATGAAGTTTGTGGAATTTGTCTCTTAAAAAAACGTGAGACGTTCTCGCACCACCTTTTCCACTCAGGTAGGCCAGTCGGGCTTTTATGTAGGGGATCACGTCGGTGGTCTATGATTCCCCCTCCCCATTTTTTGGAGGTATGCATTTCTTGCAATCCCTACGGATTACTCCTGGATTCCCGCATCCAAAGCAAAATATTCCCTTCCTAGGTTGTTTACAGGCAAAAAAAAA
>CABFVX010003777.1:13350-29302 GCA_902151425.1 Timema shepardi | reverse complement strand
TAAGCATTAACTGAACTCTCAAATACTTTAACATGCTTACTCAAAACAATAAGCATTAACTGAACTCTCAAATACTTTAACAGGCTTACTCAAAACAATAAGCATTAACTGAACTCTCAAATACTTTAACAGGCTTACTCAAAACAATAAGCATTAACTGAACTCTCAAATACTTTAACAGGCTTACTCAAAACAATAAGCATTAACTGAACTCTCAAATACTTTAACAGGCTTACTCAAAACAATAAGCATTAACTGAACTCTCAAATACTTTAACAGGCTTACTCAAAACAATAAGCATTAACTGAACTCTCAAATACTTTAACAGGCTTACTCAAAACAATAAGCATTAACTGAACTCTCAAATACTTTAACAGGCTTACTCAAAACAATAAGCATTAACTGAACTCTCAAATACTTTAACAGGCTTACTCAAAACAATAAGCATTAACTGAACTCTCAAATACTTTAACAGGCTTACTCAAAACAATAAGCATTAACTGAACTCTCAAATACTTTAACAGGCTTACTCAAAACAATAAGCATTAACTGAACTCTCAAATACTTTAACAGGCTTACTCAAAACAATAAGCATTAACTGAACTCTCAAATACTTTAACATGCTTAATCAAAACAATAAGAATTAACTGAACTCTCAAATAATTTAGTCAAATAAGTTAAGGGTCCAAACTGGTCATCACTTTCCCCAGTTATGGCTTAGCATAAGTCTTAAGATTTCAAAGCTGGGGAAAAGGTATCCCAATGGATTTATTCACATAGATAAAGAACTGGTCTATAGTGAAATTGCCAGGGCAACTTGTGTGGTCTGACCCGGTTTGGTTGCTAGAGGGACTGGGTGAGGGTCGGAACCTCCTCGCACAGGATAATTGCAGCCACGAACTCTTATATATCCCTCAGGATGCATTGTTTGGGGCCCGGACCAGGATCTCGTCCTTGTAGCCCAGGATCTCGTCCTTGTAGCCCAGGTTGGAAGACCCCAAGAAAGGGGTTCCTCCAAGACTTGATAACCCACAAGTATCAGATAAAGAAAATTTATTGCAATGCAAGAAAATAAATAAGCTCCACGTTACGAAACCACAGTAGGAAAATCATTTTTACACATGGAATCTTGATAGCCGTCTCATTTCTTACACTCACACTCACGACGGACAAAAGGGATTATCCCCAACTTCACTTCGTGTTTCTCCGTCGTCTACTGCCTCAAGCATCCTTCTTTTTCTCCGTCTTGACACACCCTACCTTACAATTCTCACAGCCATCTTGCCCCTCCCTTTTTCTCACTTGCCAACTTTTACCTTCGGCTCTCTAGTTGAGAATCGCCCGTTAGTGGCGCTAGTTATCATCGGGATCTGCTTCGAAGCAACTTTCCCCTTGTAGATAGATCGAATACCTGCAGTGGCCACCTACATTTATTCGAGGATCTATTTGCTAGCAAGGCTGAAAGCTGATGAAATAAATTTCATCACAACATGCTCTAAACAAGCGTTTTTAAAACGTTTTAACAGGACGACACCTTTTGATACATCTCTTGTAGTATTTCATGGCAACCTTTGCATGAAACTTCCCTTTATCAAGCAGTTAATGGTTAAGGATATGCTTAGTAAAAAAATAGGCCTACTTAAAATAAAATTAACGTTTTGTGTTTAAAAATTTACTCTAGAGACACTCAATTTAAAACTAAAACTACATTTTTCTATGGTGCAATACTGTGGACTTGATTATAAATTTAGGTGACCTGGCAGTCTAGGGGTAAGGTGTTAGACTTCTATACTAGAAGTCCGGGGTTCAATCCCCGGTCCCGGCATAGATTAATCTGATTGCCAAACCCTTCCTTCACCTCTGAAAAGAAGTGTATTAATCACAACTGTAGGTCCTCCATTTCATCTCACAATCACCCTACCATTACACATTAGTGTAAGTGTGTATAACCTGAACGGGTAGTAAGATGTGGTGCTAATAATAATAATAATAATAATAATAATAATAATAATAATAATAAAAAATTTACCCACTTTGATGGCCGCATGGCTTAAGGCATTACTTTCGCAATGGACTGGACTAATCTTCTGTCCAGAGGATGGGAAGATAGTGTTAAAATCCTGGTGGGGTGTACTGAGGATGGTTTTTCCTGTTTGTTTCCAACCCTCCCTCTATGCAAATGTGGATACATATCCCATAAATTCAAACTTGTTAATAAACAAGCTATATTATTTTTTAAATATTTTTCTTAATCAAATTTATTGATTTAACTTTCCGGAATAAGCCTACAATTTTTTCCCAGACTATTACTATTTTTGTTTTTTTAATTGTGAAACTCATTACATTGACTATTTACACAGATTTGTCTGTAAACAACCTAATTTAGATGTTTATTCTTTTAACTCAAGATACAAATAAGAAGTTACATTAAAATAAAAAGTAGTAATTAAATAAACACCAATAAATCATAAGGTGCTTATGAATCCCGCATTTTTGCCAATCCTGATTCCAGATATTTCTTTTGTAAATCTATAATCATCATGTATCTTTTATAATGTATTCTAATGAGTTTATTTTTTTTAATATGGCATTTTAAAATTAAAAAAAAAAATTAATGGAGGTAAACATACTCATTGATTTGTTGGTTTTACAGTTTAGGCTGTAAAGATAAAATCATGAAAATGTAGCAAATGACTCTTTTTTTTTCCATTCCTTATTATTAAATATATGTATCAATTAAAATTTTAACCTTTCTAATATAGTTCTAACATTCAATATTTGTTTGAATTTTCTTCTAGTCTATATCAAGAGATAGCGATTCTCTGATTCAAGATGGCGGCTACTACTCAGGCATGTATGATCCATCCCAGTCATGCTGGAGGCATCCTAAGGTTCAAGAAAACTGGAAGATGGTTCTTGCTGCTGTTGTATTATTATTAGTTGGCATAGGTATGTAGCCAATTCATGCCACTTTTTACCTTATCAGTTTTTTTACTGCGTCTATTGTTACCTGTTTAGGTTGTACACATATATGATAATTACTCTAATGTGTTAGGGATGAGGAAGGAAGAATTTTAGAGGTAACATACCCACATTTGCATGGAAAGAGATTAGGAAACCATTAAAAAACACCCTCAATAGACCCGATCTGGATTCAAACCCTGATCACCCCGTTATCAGCAGACCATTTTAACATGAGAATGATGCCTTAGACCATTTGGCCACCTATCAATCAGTTGAAAGTTTAATTTAAAATGGCCTAGTGGTATCACATAACTACTGACATAAAAAATGAACGTTAGGAGTGTAATACAATTTAGTTAAAAATGGACAACTTAGCCATTAAAATTGATTCTGGGACATTTTAGCTTTGCATGCCAATTAGACCTATTTACCATCAAGTTTCATACAGAGGTAATTCTTAACTCTATATTTAAGACAGTGAGTTTGGGTTTGCTTTGACCACATAGAGCTATTAACATTTACAACCACTATCTCTACCATTTAAGTGTATATATATAATATGCTAATGGATTAGGAATGAGGGTATAATTTAGAGGAGATATACTGAGATTGGCATGGAAGACCAGTGGGGAATCCATTTAGAAAAAAACCACCCTCAGTACACCTGACCAGTATTCGTTCTTCGATCTGCCTGGCATCTGTGAACTATTTTATAGTAAGAGTGAGACCTTTAGAGTATTTAACCAACGAAGCACGCTTCTGGTTTTATAGCTGACAAGTAAATATTATTACAGTCTTAATTTTTCTTACATCAAATTATGTGATCTTTAGGTGTCACATTAGGTAGATATTATCACTATCTATAAAATAAAACTAGCAAAATAATAAAATGGCTACAAAAATATGTTTGTATATTTTAAAAAAGATTTTCCTATAAAAACTAGGTGACACCAATGTTTGTATTATTTATATAATCTTATTCTTAAAAGCCGCCTTTGTGGTATAGTGGTCAGAATTCTTGGCTACAGATCCAGAGGTCCCGGGTTCAATATCCGGTGCTCCCAGATTTTCTTGTGAAGCAGTGGGTCTGAAAGAGGGTCAACTAAGCCTCATGAGGACAATTGAGGAGCTTCTAAAATAAAGTAGTAATGGCTCTGGTCTAGGAAATTGAGCTTAATGGCTCGAGGATTCTGGTTGCTGACCACATGACACCCTCTTTATACAAATGTTAGCACTATCCTTGCCAACACGCAGCAACCGCTCATTGTTTATCTCACATTGAGTTTTTTTTATTCTTAAAAACTATTGAGAAAATACTTATTTTATCTAAATCTAGGTACTGTGAGAATCCATTCTATCTTATCTCGAATACAATGTTTGCATAGTCTTCATTCCTTTTTTAATTTAAAGAGTTTTATTGGAAATAAGCTTAGGTATGTTAGTGGTGAAATGGGATGGGTAACCGCAACTAAACATTTCACAAGGGAAAGCATCCTTAATTTTTTTCTCGATTGGATTCAAACACCAACCTCCCTGTTAACGGACACGCAACTGAAATGCAAGTAATGTATTAGACTAGACCACTGTGGGCCCTATGTTAGTGTTTGGATTGTATTTAATAAATACCCTTCTAGCATTATTATTGATTTTGCTCTAATTTGGATAAATTTTGGTACTCTATAATTTTATTTAAATGTGTTATAAATTAGTGGATTTATTACTGCCTTGGGCTGCATATATAACTTCAAAACAATTTCATCCCCTCTCCCATCACACTATGTGAAGTTCTTAATTCTTAAACCTAATGATGGAGTCTCATTGCACTGGTGTAAGTATTAAATATACATATGAAATTAACAATTTTATCTTTTAATTAAAAATGACTGCCTAAAATATTTAAAAGCCAATAACTCTCTCCTGCACCTTTATTGTTGGTGTAATTTGGCTTTCACAATCACAGGCTTAATCTATTATGATAATCTTACTGACAATATCTTGCCCACTTTGGAAGATACTTTTTATATTAAAAATAGTGTATTCATTATATGTATATAAATATACCTTTAAATATAAGTTACATTCCTTATAAAATATTGTTATTTCAAACAACTAACATAGCATATAAGTTTATCTCGTTCTCTAAATAACAAAGGAATACCAAGAAGCCTGTTAAATGTTTTGACATCCATTCAACCTGTGATTAGAAATAGATGTTGACCCTCTGCATAATCCACATCATAATTATTCTTTCTCTAAAGCAATCTCTCTTATTTTGTTTCATTTGTGATTTTTTTTTTTAATAAGTAATATTTTTTTCATAGCTAATAATGTTTGTAGACATGATATGCACAGCACCCACTATAGGCTATACCAGATAAAACCAGCACTAAACACACTGTTTGTATTTGAAATATGTGCCACCAGCCACTATGCATAGTTCCGCTTGCCATCTAATAAATGTTTCTAATAATGTTCTTGTTTATTTGGTAAGGAGTCATAATAATAATTGATAGTAAGGTTATTACTTGTTTATTATTTTTATTCCCTTCTTATTTTATAAGGGAATAAAAATAATAAACAAGAAGATATAACCTTACTATCAATTAATAAATGTTTATTTATTTATTGAAACTATTCATAGCGATAGACAACATAGGAGAGATAGTTTTTTTTTTGTTTAGTATTTTTGTAACTTGGGTGCACATTACAAACAAGACATGTGGTTGACTGACTGATGTATGTATTTATTACACAACTCTTGCGTCTTGTTTTATTCCAATATGCACAACATTTTGGGCTTAACTATTCTATGCTGCCCTGCTTTAAGGAGAGTCAGGTCTGTAAATTTAATTTGGAAAGCATAAGTTTGTGTGTGCCACTTTATTTTCTGAACTTGTATGGATCTAAAGGTATCTGTAATGAAATAATTTATGAATCTACACTTACCTAACCTTAGACTATTAATCATTTACTAAACTATCTTGTATGTTTTATCTTTGTCTGTCAAGGTCTCCTGATAACTGGAATTATTGTGGAATGCTTACCACTGCCAGGAATCCAAGGCTTTGCATTCTTCATTGCAGGCTTTATTTGCTTCATTCCTGGTGCTTACCATGTAGTATATATCTACTTGGCTGTGAAAGGGAGACGAGGCTATGACTTTTATCATCTGCCACTCTTCAACTAAGAAGTTTTTAAAAAGTTGAAATTTTAACATAACTCACTTCTGCCTGCCATATTATCAAGTAAATATTTCTCTTTGGAACAAAGCCTTAGTCTAGTGATGTTTTTGTTTTTGTCAGTGCCTTTTGTGCAATGAAGAAGTCAATTTATGTTGAGCAGTTAATGGGATGTAAGTTCCTTATAACTGATTTATTTTGTGGATTGTCATTAAGTTTACAGAATTTCTGAACTTAAAATAAAACTGCAACCATTTTAGTGCTTTTTTCACTAAAAGTAAACACTCATTTGTATTATGAAATGATTTAAGACTTGTAAGTTTGTATGTTATTTAGTAAATATAGCTTTCTTATGGTTGTTGTGATTTGATAAATTAAGGTATTGTTATATAAGTCAAGCTGGAACTGAAAAGTCTGTGTTCATAGGTTTATTTATTTTATTTAGTTTGTTTTGTTTAAATATTTACAATGTTGTTGTAAAACTTTTAGTCAATTTTGGTTCTAAACAAGATTCTACCAGTATGTGTAGTAACACCCTAGAAATTATTATATTATCATTGTGCATAGCATTATCTATATCAATATATCATAGTTTTTATAATGAAAACATATTAATATAGCTTTTTATACTGCTCACTTTCAGGACCTAAGTTTTACATGACAAATATACAACTCAAATCCCTTCAGTATCTCCAATAATTCTTGTATAGATTTTGTAGCAACCCAACGTAAAAAAAATATTGGGAAAATGTTTCCAAATTGAAAAGCAAAATATTAATCGGCAGCTCAGCACGACTGTTTGAAACCTGAGGGAACAGGGATAATTTAGCTTTAATTCTAGTTATGATTTTATTGTGTGGTTTTCAATCTTCTTTCTTTGCAAATGATATTAAAATTACTCTTGATTACCCACTTCTTCCTTACCTCATTAGGTAAAAATACTAATAACCAATGTTTTAATCATTTAAATAAAAAGCTTAGCCTTGGTTTTAACACATGTGCTTGGACATGTTAATAAAGTATTAGTAGGTCTATATTTATTTCCTATACTGAAAATAATGTAACACTATTGCTACAAATAAGTATAGTCAACAAATGCATTGAGTGGTTTATACGTTTTGTTACTAAAGTTTTATATTTTTAATCAGTATTTTTGTGCAAGCTGTTTTAATCATGCAAAGTTATCAGCTTTCTAACATTTACTGGACTACCATAATAAACTATCATATCTTGGGCTCTTGAGACCTCTGGTTTTACACAATTGTTTGTAACTTTGTATAAGTACATATACATAGATGAAACACCAATAAATGCGCCAACACCTTTAAAAAATACATATATCAATAAATTATCTAATATAATTTCTGTCTCAACTCTTATTGATTCTTATTTACATTCTCTACTAATGTTATAAAAGTCAGGAATTTACACTATTTCGATCAATATTTTGTTTTTCTGGGAGCCAAACTAAATGCATTTTCTTTTACACTATGGAGATGGTTAAACCTAAATATCTCTATATGGAACTTTATTGAAACATCAAGCATAATTAGAACAGAAAGAAAAATAACTATTTTGAGTTTGTTCTTGATAATTTTGCTAAGCAATTTTTTGTTGGCTGAGTAAGTGAGGGTGGGAGACATGTTTATTTGAGTTTTTTTAACTTAGATATAATTATTTATCATCTTTTGGATGCCCATGATAAAATATTACATTATGGTATAAACTCTCTAAACATGATCAAGAATTTATCCATAAAAATTGCAGTAATCTTATCAATGTCATGGTAAGCTACTGCAAGTAAGTATTTTATAAAGTTAATCAAATATAAAATGCGTTTTAGTTTAAATTGTTTTTATGTAATGGGAGGCTCATTTAAAGGTCACTGTGTATTTTAGTATATTAAGGTCAAGAAAAATGCAAGTGAGACCTAAATTTTAAAGGTGTGAGTCCCCATTTCTTCTACACAATCTCATTGATGGAACTAAAACACATTTTGCAATAAGACTTGAATTTCTACTCACATGTTTACATATTTACATTTCATAACATCTTGTATATACACATACAGACAAGTACACAATTCTTATATTTTGCAATCTTAAACTTAAAATATGTTATTAACAAACCATATGGTTCAAGTTGCAAATTTAATCCAAGCCAAATTTGTGAGAGCTATACATTTTTTTTGTATTAATGTATCACAACCATCTTTGGACTAACCAGAATTGAAAATTTAAAGTTTTTAACTACATTTAATTTTACTCTATTGGATGTAAACCACTTTTATATTTGATTAGCATAGTAAGTGGTATCATGACATTTGATTAATACATTTCTGTGGTTTGGTTTGCCTTTTAAGGTAATTTGTAAATGCTTTTAATTATTCTGTGTTTAAGTTTACCTAAGATTTACATTTAATCAAAACCACAACTTCCCAAATGTTGCTTATACAAGGTATGCTATATGTGAATGTATCACTGAGTAAGAAAAGGAACTTAAAATCATATTTGAAAGTAAATAATTCAATTGTATCATGCAAGTTATAGGCTTACATATTTTTAATTTGCTGACTCTTACACATAAATTGTTATGGTATCTTATATTCCACAAATTAAGGTTGTCCATGGTCATTGAAATAGTTGTATTTATGAATATGCTTTGATTAGGTGTAAAAAAAAGCTTTTTTTTTGCTACCAATTGCTAATGTGTTGCTTGCCATATATTTCAGGAATGTGAGAATATTCATTAAGTAATTTACATTTGTAATTTTATAGTATACATATTTATATACTTATAAACAGGGCCTAGGTTTTGATTACCTAAAACTGATAAAAAAGGACCTAAAAATTCTGAAACATGACCTAACAAAAACTCTTAATAAATGCACATGACTAAACCAAACACACACTTTAAAAAACAAACAAAAAATACATACTTAATGAAAGGCCTTTAGCAACTAAACTCTTGCATTCTGTTAAATATAATATTTATTTATTTACAAATATCTGCTTTAAAGTAAAAGCCATCTACTCCCAACGCAATCCTCTTGAGCATAGTTGCAGTGTCTAACCAGGAATGTGTATATTCCAACCAGAGTAAACCAAGTTCATTGATTAATTTATCTTATTCTAACAACTGTGTTAAAAAATCTAATGGGCTATAAAATATTGATAGTATTAAAAATATACCTATTCATCATGAATACCTTATAATGACTTCAAAAATGCCTAAAAAGACTTGAAAAAATATAAATATAGAAAATAATTTCAAAATGACATAAAATACCTATGAATTATACATTTCTACAACAAGGGGATCATGAACCAAGTTTTATGTACTTATGTGATTGTATTTGTTTGTGATAAAAAAGATTACATGTCATCAAAATCTGAGTGCTGCTTATAAATCATATTTATAAATACTATCTATTTAGGCTTGGACTAAAAAAATTGCCAAAATTGAACCATAAAAGTGGCCTACACAAAATGTCGCCATACTCCTTAAAAAAAACTTGGTACTTTGATTATTTTTAAATAACTACTCTTGATGACTGATGCCTAGATAATTAATTTAAATACAGGCTATGTATATGAAATATTATTTGGCCACACTAGGGAAAGTTAAAGGAATCTAGTCTTTTATACAACACGGTATACTGTATTTTATTTGTGAACTAAAGCCGCAAAAACTTGTATCGCTAAGTCACTGGCCAATTGTATCCTAGTGTATTATTTGTGTGTTCTATGTTATCTATGATCCATGTATTATTTATTATAGAATGTTCATATCTTAATGTATATTTGGTTTGAGTTTAACTTGAGGATATTTGTGTTTCATGGCACTCTGTGCACTTTCTGAGTGTACTCTATTTTTAATTGACATCACTGCTAACATTATTAGATGATTTCAGCTAAGATATCTGGAATGAACTTGCCCAGAAATCCCAAGTAAACTCTTATTCTCATTCAATCCCCTCATAATTATCTGAATCATGTTTTCTAATCCCTTCGAAGATAGTCACAAATCTCTTCAAGGTAAATAATCAACTGATATATGAAGGGTAGGATGTCAAAATAAATATATATTTAAAAAAATTCCAATGTTTATAATTTTGTATCTATTAACTCTCTGGCATGAAGACACATGGAAGTTCATGGCTACCAAAATGTAGGCCCACCCTTCAAACCTATCCTCTTTGTTTCATATACATAACGAAGATGCAAATAATAGCATAATCTAGCATACATATTTAAAAGTAGGGTTTGAACCAACCAACGTTAGTCAATACAGAGCCAGGCTAACACCTATAATTTGTTTATTGAATATCAATATTGATTATTGATTAGCTTATATATCTTTCTTTGATACAACATATAATTGGATCATTAAAGTGATTGTAAAGACTGTATAAATTCCACAGAGTTTAATGACACTACAGACTATTTAATTGAATTTCAAGTTTTTTCATAGAAACATTTTTTCTCTCCTAACATTGCTTGTGTTTGAACTTACCTAGGCTGCTAGCCACTCCATTATTCACACTTCAACTAGTTGAGTATATAATATGGTACCATTTGGTAGATTTATACCATTTAATTGTAGCTATTTTAGGTATCAATGCTACTTTTTTTTAGAATAAAAAAAATGTTTTGGTTAATAGTTTATCCCACTGAAGCTATACCTTGTATGAAGTTAAAGATTATTAAACAAATATAGTTATCTGGATAGCATCGTGTAGATTATTTTTCTTTTAAATATTCATACAAGAATAAATTTACACCTTTTATATTGAATATTTGATCATCAATTACCCATAGTGCAGATACCACTGATAAATATAATTCATTCATGACCCAAGTTTACTTGGATGACAGCTTAAAAAGTTAATAGAAATACTCCCTTGTATATCCCTACGCCAACAGCTGACATCTATCACTTTGGATCACTGCAATAAAAACAGATGGTAATATATTAATGTGATAGTTAACCAAAGTAATTTTGACCAATATTATTTATATATTTATTTGAGGTCTGACACAAATTATTATTCACAGCACTTCCACAAAATGTCCAACGAAAATAGCTTCTAAATGGCGACTGACGAGTTTAAACCATGTGGTTGAACATGATGGCAACAAGTTTTTTTAAATGATGCACCCACGCAGCGAATACAAATATTTTGAAATATGTTAAAATATTCATAAAATAATTTATTATATCTATAAAAAAGACAAGTATTTTCTCTTTTTTCAAATAAATATGACTATTATAAGGTATTGATGTACGCACTATATTACACATAGTTAATAATGTTTCAAAATGAATAAGTACTTTAAATTATGTTTAAAATATTGTTTCGAGCTAGATAAAAGGAAGTTATTAAAATTAGTGAAATAGTATGAAAAAATTTAAGTTTGTTATTTTAATTGTAAAATATATGAGGTAATTAAAAAACTTAAATATTTTAAATATATAAATATATATATTTTAACATGTTATTTTAAATGTAAAATATAAGAGGTAATTAAAAAACTGTGTATGTATATATATATATATCAAAACGGTGATCCTTTCCCATATATATATATATATACATAACAAAACAATGATCCTTTCCAAGTGTTGGCAACCCAAAACCTAAACATATGATATTGAACTGTCATCCAGGTAAAAACATATCATGAACAGACTCTATAGCCCATGTTTTAATGTTGCCTTTTGAGCATCAATTGTAAAGAAAAGCTCAATTTTATGGTGTCTATATTTATAATATTGAAAACTGGGTATTTGTCTAAAAATAAAAATCTGAGATGGCCACATGAAAACCCATTACATACTAATTTTGATCATAATTCATCTTTATTTAAAAAATCTCACTCATGCACATGATAAACTATTACAAGTGTGTTTTTTCAGCAGGAAAATTAAAACTAATACAATACACACCTTAATATCCATACCAAATTGAGATATATTTCTTATTCATAATTTCATTAGAATAGGTTTTTTATAATTCTATACTGTGCTTTAATTTGATAAAGATAGGTTTTAATTTTGTACACTCAAACTTTTTATTATAATTTACTGTATGTTTATAAAATTACTAGATGCCATTTTTCTTTATTTATTCGGCATAGTATAATTTTGATTTCAGAAACACTAGTACGTTTAAATTAATAAGTTTATTTCTTTAGCTTGTGGTTTTAATTTTTATCTGTCATTATCAGCACTTATCATAGTGAGGTTGACAGCTTGGAAAGGGGAAGGGAGGTAAATTTGCTTGTTACTTGGCGATACCCTAATGAGGAAATTTACCTCCCAGTTTTGCTTTCCAATTACAGTATTATTAAAGAAAATATTTTAAAAGCTTGCAATGCATTTTAACTGGAGGAATGAAGGAAAGTGAATGTGACGTTGATTGAGAATTTAAAAGGTAAATTTTTTAAATCTTATTTTAGAGAGTATATGGAAGGGAAAAAAACAACAAATTTTGTAAGAATTTTTTTATGTGCAGTTGGGAAAATTTTTTACAAATAAATTACGAACCCATGTATAAATTAATTTTGACTTCTCTCTCTCTCACAAGTGCCACATATCCATGAAAATTAAAATCATGTTCTACTCCATGTTCCCCACTGTTTCCATTTGTTTCGGACGGAAATGGTGTTCATTGAAAATTCAAAACCATTCTTGTACATTTAACCTGTGTGTTACAAAAATTAGTTCTTATTTCATTTCTCTGCATGTTTCTCAATGGAAGCATACCCTGGACGAGAATTCTCACTTAGTTTTGTTTCAGCGAGTCAGAATTTTGTTATGATACCTGCATGGACACTATACTAATTGTTGTATGTTATGAACCTACAGTAGCCCCATGGCTTCTTTGGTGCTGACTTACAGTTCACAGCTGACTTTTGACAGTCAACATTTAGGTATATACCTAAATATTGACTGTCAGAAGTGACAGCTGCTAAACACATGTTTTTGCAGGTCATTTGGTTCGGCGTAGGGATACATTATTTGGTCTGGTAACTTTTCAAAGCTGTCAGTCAGCACCAAAGAAGCCATGGGGCTACTGTAGTAAACAGACAAGGCACACATCAGACACTCGGCCTTACAGGAGTTTTGCTTTGTTCCTTGAGCCAGGTTGAGTTCTTGGGCACTAAGGAGTACTAGTTGCAGTTCTCAGTGAAACAGTACTTCCAATTGAATCAACTCACTTTCAAATTGTTTGTTCTAAAGGGGTGGCAGTCCCTAACACAATAGTTCAGTGGTTAACAATCCTCACCCCCAACTCATCCCTTATCTTGTTTTAACTAGCAAACCCTTTCAGACCAAGTAACTAGTTAACAGTATTTGAAGATTATTTACAACTAGACAATTTGAAAGCATTCACTTGAAGAAGAAAAAAAGAAGACCATTGTATGTTTTTTTTAAAATTTGCTGTCTGAACTGGTTGGTTTATCAGGAGAAGGGTGGGGCTACACTATCTGAACCTTTATATTACATTCATTACGGTTTCCAGTCTGTGGCCGTGGTCATTTTTTTATTCAAACTATATATTTTCCCACTATTGGCTTGCTAGGCCTGTCGTGGCTTCATATGCCTTGTAATCTAACTTAAGATAAGGACAGGCACAACATCCAGTCATTCGATCCTCGGTCCCGGCAAAGATTTATCTGATTACCAAACCCTTCCTTCACCTCTGACAAGACATCTTGTGAATGTGAGGAATGTCGTGGTTCGGATTCCACGTTAAACTGTAGGTCCTTCATTTCATCTCACAATCACCCTACCATTACTCATTAGCGTAAGTGCGTATACCCGAACGGGTAGTAAGACGCGGTGCTAATAATAATAATAACATCCAGTCCCCGGCCGTTAATTCATCACTGTGAAAGGGTAAAC
The DNA here is from genome assembly GCA_902151425.1 of Timema shepardi. Classification (NCBI taxonomy): domain Eukaryota; kingdom Metazoa; phylum Arthropoda; class Insecta; order Phasmatodea; family Timematidae; genus Timema; species Timema shepardi. The sequence continues at coordinate 15,248 of CABFVX010003777.1, read as the reverse complement.
CTATATTTCACAAATTTTTCAGCCATGCCAGGAATTAAACCTGGGACCCTTAGCTCAGTAGACAGACACTACTGACTGAGCTAAGGTGTCGGACACTAGCTGAACCTAGCTTTGTGAAAGATTTATTAACACTAGAAGGCAATTTTTGTCGGTTCTGTAGTAAAACCATATTTAAAGTGAACTGTTTTTAAAAATATCTGCTTTATAGCGATGTTGACACTTGAGACTGCAGTTGGCAATCCTGTGTTGGACTAATCTCCAAATGAGTACAGTCATTTTAACCTAAAGGCTATGGGATTGGTGAATATCCTGTCTGTGATCTAGTATAATGTATGTGTATGTGTGCGTGTATATAAATGGCCCATGTTCACATTGAGTGCCAAGATGAATAAATTTTATTTGCAAATTTAAGATATCCGCAACACATTGATGGCAGGACTGAACAAAGTCACTTTTTTAAAAATGTGCTTCATTTTATTTAACAATAAAAAATAAATGATAGGTGAAATTTTGCACACTTTTAATTAAACTAAAATATGAACCTATAGTGGGCATGCAAACAAAATATCAGGTTCATTCAGTGTGGTATGCTGGTGATGAGGTCAGGGTTCAAATACTGGCCTGGCATACTAAGGAAAATTTTCCCTAAATGGTTTTCCACTCTCCCTTCATGCACATTTGGGTACATGTCCTCTAAATTCTACATTACTCATCCTTTATCTACATTAATAAAATGTGCATGGCCTGAACAGATAGAAATACATTGTGTTTGGCAAGGGTTGAGGGGAATGAAATAAGACTACACCTATTTATTTTGGTGGGATAAGATCCAAATAAATCCATAAAAAATGGGTAAATTTAGATACTAAATAGTTTATTTATTTGAATTTTTGTTGCTATAAAAATAAAATTTTGAGAAATCAGTAAGTATAACTTTGATAATATATTTAATAAATTTGGGGGTTTACTGATGTATTTACATGAAAATTGATTTTTCTTATTTCTACATAACATGATTTTCAAATAAGTAGTTGATCCCACTCTACCTAAACACACTCAAATATAAAAAAATCTTTACCAAAATAATTTTACTATCCTTGTAAATTATACTCTTTCAGTATAAAAATATTATAAATCTCATGATACATTTTTCTTTTCTAAATTCTGATCTAAAACCTAATTAAATAACACATTAATGAATCAACCTTAAGGCCTGAACAAAAGATTTTGTTCAATTCCATAAGTGGTCAAACATTTAACCCATTCTCTGGTGCGGGTGTTGAACGTCTGTTTTCCCGAACGTTGTCTGGTTTGGGCAAGAATCAACGTTTCATTGTAATAAGTTATTTTAATGCCAGCTATTAATCAACCACTCTACTTTTAGCCAGTCTGAATACTTCATAGTGAAGCTAATAGATAGAGCTACCAGTTCAATGATCTATGACCATAAATAAGGCAGAAAATAATTTAATAATGAAAAAATATGTTTTGTATAAGAGTACACGAGTATAAAAATGGCTGCTGGGCCTGTGTAGATCGCTGTGCTAAACACGTGCCAGGGAATGACTAATACCTGCTATATAATTTGAGCGTGAGATCACAAATTTAGTAATGATAAGTGGAAACCATTAGAAAAATCTCCAATGTGTCATTTGATTTTGGCTAAGATTTTCGCATTAGAATCTGCTTAGACTATGACTCGGCTGTTTTTCAAAGCATTTAATTTTTTTTTTTAAAGTATCAGATTTATGAAATTAAGAAAGAGTGGCCACAGTTAATTAAATGAGTGTCTTGTTTTGATAAAATTAATCCCATTCAAACAGCAATGTGTTGTGTGCCATAAGAAGACAAATGTTATTCATAGTGGCCCATTCATTGTATGTGCATAGGGAGGGGGG